>JAIPRM010002188.1:0-32008 GCA_025469315.1 Stegophylla sp. TES_Ste_2020 | reverse complement strand
AATTGAGAAATTCAAAAAATGACCTCTTTAAAGTACAATCTAGAGGAAAATCCGGTTTCAGAGAGGTACTGATCGAAATTTTTGAACAAGTATTTCTATACGAAAAAGTGTTAACAGAAAAAAAAAACTAAATAAACATAGCTACAAAAGCTATACAAAAAACACTAGCTTCTTTACTTTGTTCAGAATCTAAAACAAAGTATAGACAAGTAAGCTGGACATACTTCGCACCACGGATATTCTTCACTTCGGGTTAGATACAAAAAATTGAGGATTTGAGAAATTTAAAAGATGACCTCTTTAAAATACAAACTAGAGGCAAATCAGATTTCAAAAAGTTGCTGATCGAAACTTTTAAACAAGTATATCTATACGAAAAAGTATTTACAGAAAAAATAAAAAATAAAAATAAATAAACATCATTGAAAAAACACTAGCTTCTTCACTTCGTTCAAAACCTAAAAATTGTCTAAATGTATTTACTATCCTGATCTAACATTTTCTAAAAAAGTATTATTAATTAATCATTTAAATGATTAATCAGTGATCATGGAACATGAACCTATTGAAAAAGAAATTATTAATTTTTAAAATGTATCTGGTATATATATATATATATATATATATATAATGTGATTTGTCTAGTAAAAATATGCTTTCAATAATTTTTAATAGTATACAATTTGTTAAAATATAGAGTTTGAAAGCTGGTTAAAAGACTATGAATTAAACAATAAATGTAAATGTCTTCCAGACGGGGAAAAAAAGAGTCGGAAAATGGCCATAGAAAATATTACGATTTCATAAAGAAATTGATAGTTCTAAAACATCAATAAAATCACCAGGAAGTAAAAAAATTAATATAAACTGTACAAGTCACAATATGGTAATTCAACATTTAAATAAAAGTAGTTGTGATGTAATCTTTTATAAATATTACTATGGCCACCAAGAAAGTGAACTCCAACACATTAACCTTCAAATTATAAAAAAGTATGAAACAGAAGCTAAATTATCACAAAGCGTTTCGATGGGAAGAATATTGGATGATTTCAGAGGCAATACAGAGGGTAATTTAAATAGAGAAGACCTTATTATACGAGCCGATTTGCACAACATTAAACAAAAATACAATATATAATTATTAAATATTATTGTTAATCTAAATTAAATGACAATTTGTAAATTTTGATAAAAAAAAAAAAAAAATTATATTTTATTATATGAAATTATAATATCTTAATTCATGCAGTATTATATTGATTATTGATTTTATATTATGATTTATTGATTACAGCTTAACATGATGATAATCCGTACCACTTACGGGATTTATATATATATATATGACTCCATCAAAAATATGTAAGTAAATGATGGTAATACCGATATTGTTAAACATTTATCCCGATGATATTTCTACGAATAGCAACAAAATACAAGGAACTGATAAGTTCGAAAAATTTAATTAAGTCAAACAACACTTTCTTTGCGAAATAAATACAGAATTCGAAAACATTCATTTGACAAAGGTTTTCACGATTTGGTATCATTTAAAAGGGTGTTGAATATATTTTTGGCAATTGTCGATAATGGTCGAATATTTCAAGTTTCTAGTATTTTGTTATTTTTGAAGTTACGATTTTTTAATATATCTAATACTACAATATTTTCTTATATACTACATAAATCCAGTAAAAATGGTGATTATGAAAACTTATCAGATATCATAAGTGATAATATGTGATAATAATCTACAGATAATATGTGCACATTTATAGGAATAAGTTAAAATAACATATTATTTTTTTACGTAGATTAGCGAAGACTTAAAGTTTTAAAATGAATTTTTCTATAAAAATCTTCGTGATTTTTGTCAACACTTGAAATCAGCTATAAACAATTTTTGAAATTTTTCATTAACAGAAAAATACAAAAGTAGCGTTACAATTTTAGTCTAAGATTTTTTAATGTTTATGAAATTTAAAATTCGAACTATACGGACATGGTGAATAAAGCTCTATTCAATAAGAATATGATAACATGACCATGAAATCTGACTACTGACTAGTGATGTAAGTGGGACATTTCAATTTAGAAATTTCCATTTTAGAAATTTCTAAAGTGGAAATTTCTCAGTAAAACCATTTGAATAATAGTTATTGTTTACGTAAATGTTGTTTTGATAAGAGATATGAGAATAAGAGTACATAATATATAGTTATTTTGTATAAATATAATATGTAAATTGTAAAGTAATAAGTTTTTTTATTAATCGCATGATTTGTTAAAAAAATATATAAATAATATTTATATGAATAACTATGTTATATTGAGTATTATTTTATACACATTTTAGAAATTTCATGAAATTTAACATTTCTGCTAGATTCATTAAATCTAGCAGCTCTTACTCTAATCCTTTTAGATTAGATACTAAAAGGCTGTTTTATATTTTAGAATTTGATTATTTTTTGTGGTTTTGAACGGGCATTTTTAGTGCATGTAATGAAATATAAAAGTTCTCAAAAGTTATTTGTTTAAAAATCATGGCAAATTTTGTGTCTACTCACTACATTTTGTGCAGATATGAATTTGAAGAAACTGTTTCCGAGGTGTAAGGATGATTATGAAAAAATCGATTCCAACAAGGCTTATAATGTCATACGAAGTGTACGATATTAACATAATAAAATATAAACGAGAGTAATAATATAGTTGAGTTTCGGTTTGGGCAGATGACAAGGACGAGTGTGTTAGATTGTCACATTATTATTAAAATGCAACGTGATTATTTGTCGCATTTGGAAAATACGACTTTATGGTAGACATTGTAAATAAATAATAATGTGTCCTTATAGGTATGCGCACACAGACCAAACAGTAGATGGACATCAACTGAAACTTATTGAAAAAAACTGCTGCTTATGGTTTACCTACTGAGTGACCTTGGATTATAATTTCTGAGTGATACAGAAATCACAAATAACATGGGACAAAATACATTTCACCAATACCCAAATAATAAATACGTTTCACGATATAGTTTCACAGGGATTAAAAAACGTTGTTATTTTAATAGTTTCGAAGAAAAAAAAACAATACTTGTTTTACTGATAATTATTTAATGGCGTTTTTAAGAAGGTCCTTGGATAAATATTTGTACAACCATTTTTATTTTAGTTTTACATTTTAATTTTGTTGTTGTTTCGTTTTCGAATTTATGTACAACATCCACTATGGATACACAATCGAATGATAAAGGACGAGAAACTAAATAAATAATCATGTTAATCCGAAATTAATTTGTGATAGTATGTCACGCAGGAGTGTACCCAGAATTTTTTTTTCTTTTTGAGGTGTGATGGGTAATGGGGAGAGCTCTTAAAAAATTTCATTAAAAAAAAAAAAATTTATTAAAATGGAACAACAACCAGATAAATCCACTTTTTTCGAAAATCAATTTTTTCGTGAATTTTTATGTAGGAAAAAATTGTATACATTTGAGTGCAACAACCAGTTAAATCCAATAAATATAAACATATTTTATAATGGAATTGTATTTATGTTGTTTTAATTTTTGATGCAACAATCAGATAAATCCGGATTTATCTGGTTATTGCTCCAATGTGGTCACTTTGTAATACCACATGATATCCGTATCAAATAGTAATATTATTTACTAAAGCATATTATGTTATCTTCAACTAAGTCTTTAAAATTAACACTTTATTATTTTGTTATTCAGTTATATTATTTATATAGTTTATGAATTAAATAAAATAAAATGGATGATGAAGAAATTTTTGATACTTTGAACAACTCTTTTGAATTTTCAGAAGAAGATGATGAATAATAGATGATAAATCATTAATTTTGTTTAAAAGTTTTTATGATAATTTTTTTATAGGTACATAAATATTTTATTGTAATAAATAAGAAGGAAAAGTAATCCTGTGATACTATTATTATTATTTTTGTCAAACATAAGATTTTGTTTTGTTGTTATAATACCATTATGTTAAAGCTAAATCATTAATTTTGTTTAAAAGTTTTTATGATATTTTTGTAATACATAAATATTGTCTTTTAAGAAATAAGAATGAAAATTAATCATGTGATAGTAAATTTTATTAATTTTACCAAACAAAAATTTTGATTTGCTGTTGTGAATATAATCAATTTTTATGCCACTTGTTTTATTATAACTCAATTTAAAACTTTAAGTACTGTTTTACTATACTTCGAAGTAATAAAATTAAAATTTTTTAAAAAATACTATTAGTTTACCATCAAAAAACAATATGTTTGGCACAATAACCAGATAAATCCATAAGTCTCATAACTTTGGACAACTTTTGTCTAAAGAAAAAAAATTCAATTAAATTCTAAATCCACAGTATTATTTTTCATCTTCTTAATGGTAGAAAAATTAACTGAAATAGTTTTAGTATTGATTAATCATGAAAAAAATGTACCATTTTCGTGCATGCTCTACTATAAAACCAAACTACAAAACCACGACAAGCGCTGTACACATATTATAAAGAATGAATGAAGTTCGAAAACATGACGTGACGTTTTATACGCACCCAAATTATATTATTAAATTATGTAATATATTATATGTCTAAATATGAGCACCATCAAGGCTCGATAATTAAATAAATAAAATAATTCATTTTCTTGATGTATATTATTACAATATTATTATATACACTGAATAAGTAGGTATATAACTATTTATTAATATAAATATGTTAACAAGAATAAAATTACTCCATAAAAATAAATGTCATAGTCTATAAATAATAAAAATAATTAATGCCTAGGAACACAGAACCGCGGTTTGTGATTGATATCGTGAATATCGAGGCGGTCAAGGTCAAATTTTGTATTTAATTACAACTGTATGGCAGACCGCCGCGACAAGACCGCGTTCTGTGTGTGCTCCGGCCTTTTTAAAATAGTACCGCGATATCAAATTACATTTGGTGATGGACTGGCGGTATATATATCGTATTCATTGTATATCAATGGACAATGATCGTATTTAATACGTTTGAAAAATACATTAAATGAGATAAGCGAAAAATCTACCTTTGTCCATACTTTCTAATGATTTTTTTTTCAGTCTAATCCTTGTAAAATGTTTAATTCTTTGTCCGTAACAAATTGTATTTTATCAAAATATTCGTAATGAAATTCTCTATCTGAGTACCAAACCGCATAACAATCGATCGAACCAATTTTTTTTCATGTATATATTAAGTGTGTAATTTTAGGTAAAACTAACGAATTTCGTTGAAATTATAACTTCAAACGGTTATAGAGAAAAAATTTGACAAATGATTTTCAAGATTTTTTCAGGTCAATTAGACATATATGTCAGTCAGATTATATTGAATTTTCAAGTCTTAATATCAAAAATCAAAAATTTTATTACACAAAAACTAACAAATGAGAAATTTTCGAAATTCTGTACTTAACTCAAAATTGATCAAATCTTTTAGTAATTTTTATGAGATGTTTTCGTGACAATTTAACTATGCATTTTATCATTTAACTACTAAGTTGGTGAAAGTTCCAATTCATTATTTTAGAAGTTATATTAAAAAGCAATTTTCAATTTAACGGAAATTTATATATAGCATAATTTGACATTTTTTGTCAGATTTTCCGTGTTTTTGAAAAAAGTATTGTGAAATTTGAAAATTGACTTGTTTAAAATACCATCTGGGTGTGATTTTGGATCTATAAAGTTACTGATCGAAACTTTTGGACAAATATTTCTATATGGAAAAATGTTTACAGAGAAAGAAAAAAAAATTAACATCATTACAAAATCATAATTTTCTTCACTTCGTTCAGAATCTAAAATTTGAATTTGCATATAAATTCTTCTTCTTTTATTTAGGCACTTTTTATTTTTTAAATTTTTTAAATTTTTAAGCCTTTCTTTAAACAAATAAAATAATATCAAATATAAAATATTATTGAATCTCTTTGGTATTTTTTTCCCGATATGTATCAAGACAATTTATATTTAATATTGAAAAATATATGTAAAATATTTTATAACAAAAACTTGAAAAATAACAAAATTTTATGTTTTAGTTGTCTACCAAAGACATACGGCGGAACTATATAGAAAACGCAAAATACAATTTGATTGATGGGGTTTTATTATACAAAAACGATGCTGTTGTATACTGAGCCAAGTAGTTACTTATACGTGTTTGTATCGGTTACTGAAGGAAAGCAAGAGGATATTATATTATTATATAATAAAATAAACTGTTACATATTTCTACAATCTAAAATTAATAGAAACATTTTAAAGTGTGTTCATAATATTTCCACACCTAAAAATTTCGGCGCCCTGGGCAAAAGACTCCCCTTGAATCCCATTAGCAGTGGCGCTGATATCACTTAGTCGTTCATTTACTATTGAGAACAAGTTTAATGAAAACTTAAATAAATCCATTTTTAAAATCTGTTAATTGTTTAGGAATTTCCTAGCTCGGAAGTGCCTGAACAGCTTAAACAGGATATAAACAACAAGATCGAATAAAAGGTATCGATTTTATTATATGGTGCAGTTATTAATAATACGAGTAAAACCAAATTTTTTGGAGTAAAACGATTTCGTAACCAGCCACAGAGTAAACAAATGTGCGTTTTAGTCGTTATACGTACGAGACGTTTAACATACAGGGTGCGGCATTCAAACGGCCGTTTTTCAAAGTTTAATTTTAAAATAAATATCGAATGATTATGCATTATTATTATATTAAAATAAAGTGCATAACACGCCATTTATTTTTAGGTTCTGAGCGGAGCGAAGTAACTTATGAGTTTACAATGATATTTTTTTTTCTCTTCCGTGAACACTTTTTCGTATAGAAATACTTGTCCAAAAAATTTCGATCAGTATCTCTATAAACTCCGAATTACATCCAGATGGTACTTTATAGAGGTCATTTTTCCAATTTCTCAATACTTTTTCTAATAACGTGGAACATCTGTCGAAAAATTGACAAAGAACGGCAAAATATGCAATTACCGGAATTTTCGTAAAATTTAAAATTGTTTTTTAACATAAGTTCAAAAATAATATTGCTAGAAATTTGAAACTATCACAAACTAATAAAAATGATCACTAGAACACTTTATCAAAATTTCAAAAACATTGGACCAATTTTGAGTTTAGAATTTCGAAAATATTGTAAATTGCAGCACGCCACCACATATCTGTTGTTATTTTTGTAATAACTACAATTTTATCGCATAAGCACGTTGTTTACCACTTCGCTGTTCCATGTTTACTAAATGGCATTTTATTTTAAAACCATTAATATTTAGTAAGCATTCTAATGTCAAATTGGTATCGAGAAAATTTTTTTTTTTTAAATCGTCCGTTTCAGCGCCCCACCACCCTGTTATAATATTACAGAACGTTTTACGTGGCGCTGAATTGCTTTACGTACATTGCCAATTCTTCTGGAATTCTCTTAAAACCTTACCGACCTGTGAGGCGCAAAAAAACATGAAATAATAAAAATAATAATACATATATGGGCTCACCCGTACCACCCCCCGGCAACTACAACCAGTACACCGCACCGGCGACGAAAACGCACGGCAAAACTCGTGTCGACTGAGAACGTTGTGATTTACGCGGTCTAGGATATAATATAGCGCAATCGTGTACGATTTCCTATTTTCTGTCGCACACGCGCACGCTACTTATTGCAGTCTACCCGCCGACCGTCACCCGTGAACTTAGGAGACAAACATCGCGCATTCCACGCAGCAGCTCGGCCCGCGTCCGGTGCCCTTGTTATTATTATAATAAACGACGTCGAGTAGGTTTTATATTATTATTATAATAACATTAGGTATGTGGTACAACGAGAGACGGAGAATAATGAAAAAGGTGAGTAATCGAAAGTGGATCGTATCCAATACCGTTGGCACGACAAATCCTATAAGAACTATCCGAAGTAAACAATTTAAGAGCGTCGTTAGTCGTTAAATTCTTTTCTTTTTCTCTCGATTTTTTCTCCGGTTCGTCCAAATCAGTGATTCTCAAACTTCAAAATACCTTTCAACGCCCCCCTTAAAAAAAAAAAAAAATTAATTATAAAATGTAGTACTATATTTGAAAAGTGTATAACTGAAAACTTCATAGAAAATATATATGTATAAAATTGGTATTCATAAAGCTGGGCTGGCTTTTTATACCTCATTAGTTGAATGTACAATCAATTCTTAAATTTGTTAATTCGCTGGATATTTCAATGTTTATTGAAAACGATCAGAAAATATATAATTACAGATAAACCATGGAGCGTCATTCAGGGAAGTATCTGTGTTTCAGTTTTTATTTTACTCCAATATTTAGGCCTTAGTAAGCATATATATTATACTCAACACCACCATATCGCCCAAGGATTGCTCACCGCCCACCTATCACCAATAACATATTAATTGCCCCTCAGAACCTCTTCAACGCCCACTGGGGGGGGGGTAGTATCAACCTCGTTGAGAATCACTGATCTAAATGTATCGTGAAATTTAACGTTTCGTGTACAAAGAAGTAATAGAACCATAGAACCCGGATTTGTATGCATTCGTTTATTTTTTACACTCAACCGTGGTATACGTTAAGCAAACACATTGTGCATATCGTTATATTAGAATAGGATTAATAATAAAAAAAACTGCATGAGCTTAGCATATTTTAAATTTTTAAAGCTATTTTTGAGTAATATCTCGAAAAACATACTAAATAAATAATTTGAAAGCATCAATTTTAGTCAGGGTTGATAGTATACATGTATAAAACGTTTTTTACGTAACACGTATTAATTGTAACGAATAAAACGTATATAATGTATATAACGTATAAAATACTTTTGTTTTTTCAAAATCATTCTAAAAAAATTTAATTTACTTCATATTTCAAATTATAAGTTAGATTTTGAAATTTTACATTTAATAAAAATATTTTAATAATAAAATAATTATACAATACATATATTTACATTACATAAATTACAAAAAAATGTATTTGTTTGCGAATTTCTTTTCACTATCAATAGAGACAGAGAAAATATGTTTTAACTTTTCAAATTTAATTGAATTTTATGATATTAAAAGCCGAACGCTAACTGAGAACAGAAAAAGAAAATTTTGATGACAAAAAAATGTTAAAAAAAAAAATTCAAAGAGTTTTTCACATTTTTAAAAAGTTTTCTTTCACCATTTATGGGTTTTATATTTTGTTTTGTACGTACATATTTTATACCGGAATGAATCACGGAAAAAATATCCGTGGTAAAATTATCCGATATCTATAAGAATATATAAGACGGTCATCTCTCTCTTCCCATTTCTTCTCCACCGTACTTTTTACTCCGCACTCGCATCGTCGCTTCACACTATATGACATTGAGAGTCGCTTTGCTCCGCAGTTACTTCACATCGTAAAACTCCTCTCGCTTGCTTCGCAAACTCGTGTCGCGTCACTCGCACTTCGCGCTAGACTCAAATTGATATCAACTCCAGCTTGCTGTGCAACATGGTGATATTTGGGCTTAATAATCGACTTGTTGTGTACCGATTTACATGCTGAAGTGGAGACCTGCATCAAAATAATAACCCGATATGCCTCCCAATAGCCTATCGACATCTATGTGGTAATGAAAACGTGGCCATCTCCTATCTTTGCCGCAACTCGTTTGCGCACATTCAAAATTTTTTACCTGAAAATCGACGACTCTTTCGCGCACGATGACACATTCACACACATGACACGTGTATAAACAGACTGCAGTACAAATTATCAAATATATTATCTTAATATTAGTATCTTATAATCGACTATGTAGACTGTAGATTATATAAATTTGGATTTTCCAAACGACTTTTAGTATAGTTCCAGTAGGACGGTAGTGTTCAGTACAGTGGTAGTCACTGTGTTAACAACGTAAACTTTAGTATGGAAACAGACTTTTCTAATATTTTTGAATCTCGGTGAGGAAAACGATGTTTTAATATTGATAATTATAAATTTATAATTTATATTTTTATATTGACATTACTGTAATGATATTATAACGATTTATGTAACACACACACACACATGCATTTTTAATTACGCTTGTTTAAAGCAGACAGTCCTAAACTTGTTAAAGTAAGAAGAAAAATGAGTGCGCAAACGAGTTCTGACGCTTGGGATTTTCGTTACAGGTAGCCTAAATATATTATGTGCGCAATCGAGTAGTGTATTTTTGCGCAAACGAGTTGTAAAAAGGTAAATGTGTGCAAACGAGTTGTAGCCCCTATCTTACACGATATAGATGATTTAAACAATGTTTTTAAATGCCTCGATGCAGGATGTGATTCATCCGGGGTCAGAAGCCATTTTATGGATCACACGTCCTATTCGCTCGGAAGCAGACGAGTATGATGCACGCCTTGAGCTAAGCGGTCTGTGGAAGATCTACGGTCATCCTATAATAGACATGGAAGCAAGCATCAGTACCTGGGTAAAAAAAGATACAAGGTTTCGTTACATGGGTCGTCGACGCAGCAAGGTGTTTAAGTTAGTTCTATGCGGGCGATATTACGAGGCGCGTCATAAGTGGCCTAGTCTCGAGTTCACGGAGAAGGAGGCAGCTCATGTAAAGGAAAATTACCAAAGGGAAACTTGGGACGAGTCACCTACTCAGCCATGGTATTTCCGTGACTTCAAGGGTGTACGATTTACTCATATCTTTGAATTCGATTTCTATGTGGACCCCTCAGATTTAATTTCATATCTTAGTATTATATACATTTTTTTATTTTTACTGTATAAAGTAATAAAAAAATTTTGAGGGACGAATGTAAGATAAGATGTTATCATCATCCCCACCAACAATATGCTCAAATGTCCAGTTTCTAAGTTATATTATATTTACTGAATATGTTAGTTATGATACTAGTGATTTATTAAAGTTAATAACATTTAATATAATTGAATATTATCTTGTTATTTAAAAGTGGAAACATTTCGATATGCTAAGAAAATACCTTGTCATATATAGATCGATAATGCCTATGGCACTATGCTCGCAATCTGTACAATTGCGCTACTTTCAAACGGCTGTAACTATGTAAATAATTAAAGGCGGAGAAACGGATTTTCGTACTTTGTTAACGCTTGACAACAAAGTAAATCCTGGTGTACAAGTTCTTTTTTAATAAATGTAGGATATCATCTAAAAAAACGCACTGTCTATTAATTTTATAACTGTATAGACTATTTTAGATAATTTTAATTAACAATAATTGTAATATTTATGTACATCAATTATTTAATTATATATATATATATATTAAAATAAGGTCCATGTCAATATAATTTTTATAAGTTGATTTTTTTTTTTTGTATTTACACGGAAATCAACAATCGGATATTTTTACCGTATACCCACTGAAACAGTGTGGATAGCTTAGAGATAGTTATTATCAGCAGAGATCTTTATAGACTAGTTAGTAGAAGACTCAACTAATTATTATAAATCATTTTTGTTAATAAACTATTTTAATCCGATAATATACATTTTATTTTCTTGTTGTTTTTTCCATATTTCACAATCGACTAAACACGGAAAACGATTATTAGCATTTTTTTCCTCTCCGCAGCCTCGGGACTACATGACAAGCTTGCAAAAATTGATTTAAGATAATGGCATAATAATAGTAGTCGTACAGCATAATTTCTATCACGATGTTTTGTTTCTAGGTCCACGCCGTGCAGTGCCCGGATCTCGTCTACTAACCACGTGGACTCGGGCGAGTCGGAGAGAGACTATAAAATAATACATATAGAAAGAGAGAGAGAGAGAGTGTGTGTGTGTGCGTGCGTGTGAGAGAGAGTTAAAGAGAGAGTGAGAGAGAGAAACGAATAAATAAAAATTCCACCGGAGGTAGTTTGTTTTTTCTCCTTCCGACACAATTTATAGTCTTACGCTACCGGCGGCTGACACTACTCGCGTTACAATAATAATAATATTATGTAGGCCTGCACCGGTTCGCGCTTTTACACTATTTTTATTATTATTATAAATACTTATTTTACTAGATTTTGCAGTTGGCGAGTGCCTGAAGTGCGACCCGTACCTACTACGGCGTGCAATAGGCGCATACACAGGGTGTGACTGGCGAAAGATGTTAGAAATTGTTCAGGAAACGATTAAACACTTCGATTCTCGACCGGATTGTAGATAATTGGGTTTTGAACTTTTTCGGTACAAAAATTAATTGTCTACGTAAAAAAAAAAAATATTGTCATCGGAGATATTAGAGCTGAGGAAAAACCGACTACACCGTAAGAAAGCTGGTTAAAATTTTTTTCCGAATATCTAAAATTGTTTTGAATAAGTTTTGTACGATTACTTGATCGTAAACACAAATATAGTAAAACATTTTTGGAAAACACAATTTATGTTTTTTCGTGCGACTGGGATTCATACTTAACAAACCTTCGAAGTGTCGAATCATCGGCCTATTTTGACCAAACTGATTTTCAATAATATTAAAAAAAAAGACTTTGAAGTCTCGTACAAGTCTTGTCTATTGTTACATCAGAAAAATAACAATACCTATAATTACTTAAGTTCACATTATTTGAAAGACAATCATACTAATCCTAATATATATATTTCATCATTAACCAATAAGTCCCGAGCCCGATGCAATTAAATATTATGAATTTTATACCATCTTCTAAACAATTTTTTTATTCCTATTATTACACTCATTTTGAGCTTTTGTGAAATTAACGATGAAAAGCGTTATTCCAATGGTTAAACATTACTGTGAGGACCGTAATAGTATGCCTTAAAAAGATCCTAAATGACGCCTTTGCTTTCCGACATGTTTCTCTAGTCACCAGGAGTCGGTTCAAATATGAATCGCGCTAGTCAGTAGGTTAGTCTAAAAAAGGCAAGCCAGAAACCAAAAATTGACATAAGTCAATTTCCATAGGCGCAATTAGAGGGGGGCTTGAGAGGACTTAGCTCTCTTAAAACTATTTGTAGCCACCCTAAAATTTTTGAGAATTACATAAGGAGGGCTCTTTTTGGAGGGCTAAATCAATCAAATAAACAAATTGCCCCCTCTCCCCCCCCCAAAAAAAAAAAAATGCTTTCCAAGTTTCGCTAATGTCAATTTCTCATTATCATATTAAACGAAATAAATCTATAAACAAAAAAAATGTATTATTATGCATTTAAATAAATATGATTTTGTACAAATTTACAAAAACTATATTGTTGAAATATTAAACTTCATAATATTGAAACATATGATTTACGATGAATTATCGACATATAATCGTGTCATTATCACCCTCACCTTCGCAGCACCACACCGGAAACCGGTAGCTCCGATGTGTTTATCGCGCGCACTCGAGACGCTTTTTATTTGTAATAATAATAATGATATAAAAATAAATATACATAGCTTGCGCTATCTCGGATCTCGATCGTCCGAGTGTTAACAACTGCCAACTATATAATATTATAATGAAATATGTTATAAATAAGTTCGGTCAGATCGATGAAACGTCGCGAAGAAATCAATTATATTATCACATACGTCCGAGACTGTGTGCGCGTGTAAAATGAATTCCCCCCTCCGCTCGTCCTACAGTATACGTGCGCATAGTGTGTATATTATCGCGAATATAATATTATTTAACGCGTATTATAAATTATTATATACATTATATTCCATTAGTTGTCCGTTACCCACGCGTCTGATAATAGAGCACGCGTGGGAGACGCGCCAACGGTCCGACGACGACTCGACGGTTTGTCAGCAGCGGCGCACCTTGCCCCCCCCCGCCACCGACACACCTCGAAAAGTGTTTAGCAAAACGGAATAAAAAACAAAACGATGATATAATAATAATAATAACATGTGAAACAAGTATGTAAGCATTCGACGTTTCGAGATTTACAACGCACCCGAAATCTCTTTGAACAATATCAAGGTGGTCTAAAACAGTGGTTCTTAACCGCCGGTCCTCGATATAAAGATTACTGGTCCGCATTGTATTATAAATATTATACTATACCTGCTATAATATCTATGGTAATATTGCTATTATCTAATATTATGTATAAACATTTTGAAATATTATCAATAACAATTACACGTACTTTCGCCAGTGCCGGATCTAGAAAATTTGTCGACCGCGTCAAATAAAATTTTAACGCCCCCGTAAACCATTTCCTTGAAGCTTAAAAATTTTTCGATAAAAGCTCTCATATAGCAAGAACCACCATTCGACCACCTCAAGATCCGGCACTGACTATCGTAACAATTTGTTATTTGTTTATCCCAACAGTGATCAGTGTATGCATGAGTGTCACAACGTGATAATAAATAAACGGCATTCGGTTATAACCACGTGATTATAGTAATATTATAATTCATTTAATTTAATAAATAAATATGCAGTCAAACATTTTTAGATTTTTTGAACTAAAACGACAATTATTAGTCCATAGTCATACTATATAAATTATAAGGTGGTCCGCTGCTTTAAAAAGGTTGAGAAAAACTGGTCTAAAATAACAGCGGACACATACGAACTCAGCCCCAGAAAATTTTAATAATTATAGTACCGATCGTGTCAATCTTTATATCATATTAATTGGGTATGGGCAAAGTGGCAAACATTGGAGAAAATTAATCCTATAATCCATCCAACTTTTACACACTCAGAACCGTCTATAAGTAATAATCTTACAGGTATGGTTAAAAGAAAAAAAAAACTCTTGTTAATTTTAAGAAATATGCAACCTAATAAATATGAGTGTTGAATAGACAAAAAATTCCGCCAATGCATCATTTTAATTTAATTTTTGTCATAGCTTCCAGATTCTGGACGAAGTGAAGAAGCCAGTATTTTTACAACGATGTTTATTTTTCTGTATATGTATTTTCATATAGAAATATTTGTCTAAAAGTTTTGACAAGAAACTTTTTCAATCAGAATTTATCTCTAGATGGCACTTCAAAAAAGTCGTTTTTCAAAATTCTTAATAGTTTATCCAAAATTTGGCAAAAACTACCCAAAATTTGTAAAAAATTCTTTAAAAACATTTATTTTTTATCCAATATTTATGAAAATTTAAAGACAGATAGATAATATTGTAAAAAATATTTTTGTTAAAGAAAATTTTTAATAGATATGTAAAAAAATATCTGTATTATTTTTAAAATTTTTTTTTTCATGTTCTCAGTTAATAGTGGGATATAAAACTGGCTAAGGAAAAAAAATTATAGAAGTAATCAATTTTATAATTTTAAGTAAAATTGTCTTGTGTAAACTTAAGTTCCGCTCAAAATTGTTTTACTGAAGTAAATATTTATATTTTCTTTAAAATTCAACACACCCACAAGAGCATCCCTCCCAACGAGTGAAAAGTCATCATGGTGCAAAGTATTTCACGCTTTTATTTACCATCTATATATTTTAAGCATGTTAAACATAAACACGATTACATAAAATAAATCAAAAGTAAAACATAATTTATACTCCATCAGTATTACAATAAGTAATATTATTAATAAACATTATTGTTTATAAAGTATGAATGTACAGAATATGGAAAATCTTTTGAATATATCTCATTAGTTTAAAAAATATATTGCTGGGGTCCATGGGTCTTAACATGTTTCAAATTTATTTTTTTCATGAAGAATGGGTAGTTTTTAAGGTCAACATTATGGTCAAAAGCATCTTTTTAGGGCATTTTTGGCAATATTTTAGAGTACTTTTTATTAGATTTTCGGACATTTGAATCTGGGTACCCCATTTTTAGTATATTACATATAGTTATATGATATACAGTAAACATAATATTTTTTTAAAAATTATTTAATATATTATTTTAAAAATTCGTATATTTTGATTATACTATTCATATTTTATTAAACAAATTTGAGTAGACCAATTTCTTCTAACAAGTGATATGTATTTAATATAATACTTAATATTACCTTTATGCATATATAACCGACAATACAAATATTTGTATGTATATTATTGATCGATCTTTGTTTCATATAACACAGAAAATTTGTACATATTTCGCTATACGTGTATTCCCTTTATTGTTTTCTAAATTATGATATTAACCTCCGCCCACCTTATATGTATATTATATCCTACCAAAATCCGTGTAGTATTTTGTAAACACGTTCGATCCAGACGTACAGATATTATTGGAGAGAGCGAGTGAATGATCGACAGACAGAGATCGAGTGCGCAAGATAAATATTCAAACAGCACAACTGTATCGATATGTTATTACGTAACTCAAAAAATCTTTGTCTGATTCTATTATTATTATTATTATTATTATTATTACATATCTTTTTTATCGACGACAATCCATTGGGAAAGGAACACGATAAAAAATGTAAGTACAAACAGATTTATTATAATATATTATATTATTTTATACCCAGTACTCACGTCAAACGTATAATAACCGTGAACAATGCATATAATGCGAACGGGGCCATTAGAGTTCACGACGGTTAATCGAAAATCGCTCAATCGAGCAAACACATAAATTTATTCGACATTAATAATTAGTATGCACGCGTATGATTAACTATTAATGAGGCGTGCGAAATCATACCGATAATGAGCGTTTACTATCCGATGTACCATAATCAGGAACTGTAGGTACTTACACGTTGAATTAAACTCAGAAACCGTACAACCAGACACGATTTGAAATTTAAATATTTATGCGTGTATGCTGTTCGACTGAAACTATAAAAATAAAATAACGATTTAAAAATGAACGGATTGTATATTTTTTCGATAAAATGAATAAACAAGCTCCTTCTCTTATAAAAAAAAAAAAAAAGGAGAATTTTATTATTGCCCGCAGGAACTTTATTACCAGTAGGTAACCATAAAAATTCTAATGACTTTCAATACGCTACACATAATGTGTTATACAACGGCGCACCCCGATTGTGCGGTCTGTTAAACACCAAAATAAAGTCAATGGAGAAAATACGTATTTATGTTTTGTGATCAGTAGAACTCACGAGGAGCACTAATAACTAGGAATCGAACTTCAATCTATTAAAAAGTGACTAAAGTTTATTTTCATTATAATTATTATATAACATATATTATTCGCAGAGTGCACCTAAATACAATCCTTGACTTGAAATTGATAAATTAATATCTTGTAAGACATAAGTAGTTAACTTTCTTTTATATGGTATAAAATGTTGTTGTAGTTATTTTAAACAGGATAAATTAAATTATTAACTGATAAACCATCGTAAACCAGTAGTCACGAGGTTTTTTTATCGTCTAATTTAACGCTTCAAACATCATTAACGAGTATATAATATCTTTTCAATGTGATAAAATCGTAAAGATAAAATTTTATCTTTTTAAAATGAGCTTGAAAAATCAATTACAGGTCACAATTTACAATATGTGAACAAAATGTCATAGCTTTGAAATAGCAGAAATATTTTATATTCAGTAAATTAATTGTTTTAGATTTATTCAGAGTCTGCCCCTGAATTTATTAGAAAATTTCCTGGGAAGCCCTGAACTTCAAAATTCTGAATGGAGCAAGTAATCTAGTGGATTTCAAATGATGTCTGATTTTTTTATGGCAACACTATATGCACAAAAAAAAAGTGTTCACATTAGTTTATATATCACAGCTCTTCTTCTTCTCTACTAAAGGCCTTGCCTTGTCGTTCTATCTATTTGCGCGCCCGGAAAACTGTGACTTGTCATTATTTGTTTCTTGAAACGACTCCTTGCTAGTACATAATCAATTTGGTAACGATTAGTATCTCCTGGTGCTACTCATGTGTATCACAGCATTCTGGTAAATAATTTTTTTCACGTATTACTTTTGGGAAAATTTTTTTTGAAATTCTCAATAGTTTCGCACAATCATCAAGAAAAACTATTGATAAATTGAGTAAAAACTGTGAAATATGCTGTGAACTAGATTATTATGAAACCGATTTTAGTAAGTTAGTCGTAACTCTGAAACTAATATCACTAGAAAATTGAAATTTTGTCCCATAATTGGCAATGGCCACAATCGAACTATTCGAATTTCGAATAGGTGGTAAGAATATAATAGCAAAGTTACTATACCATAGTATAATAATAAATACTATTCGAATAGTCTTTCGAACTATAAATTATTTTGTAGTTTTTGAAGCTTTTCGATAGTTTAAATTGAAAAACTGCTATTGGGTCCTGTGAAATGTACTCGAATACCTATTTGATAATTTATTTGAACTATTGAATAGTATTTGATAGTGTAAACTATCAAACTAACCCATCACTATCCATAATCTACAATGATGTAATAGTCTGGAAAATGTTTAACAAAGAATAAACTAATTTTGTAAAAATTCAGACATTTTAAAATACTGGAAATATCTCGTTTTTGTGAAGTTTATTCATATAACATTTTTAATTCCTAATACTATATAAGCTGAAAATGTAATATAAACTACTTAATTTATATACATGTTATGTTTATCAGCCCTAAAAAAATCTCAAAAATCGGAATTCATTTTTTTTTTTTTTAATAATTTATACATAAACAACTTTATTAAATTAAATATAAAGTGGACTACTCACCGCGTGACTTGCCATTTTGCCAATAAGATACAGTTTACTATTCAGTACAATGTATGTAGTCATATGTATATAGGGCATGTCCCGTTTGCGCCAAAATAAAAAAGGTTCATTTTTCCCCACAGCCTGTTTACACCAAATTTACCTCTCTCCACGTTTATTATAATCACGGCTCATATAATATGTAAATAAAATTATATAAGTAATTATAATTTAAAATTAAAATGAATTTCATTACAAGCAAAAAAGGGGAAAATGCTTGAAGAAAATAATAATAAGTAAATATTTGTGTATACTTAAACTAAAAATATTTAAGAAAATATTGAATATCGAAGACTTGACAAAAGAAATTCCTAATGATCCAAAATTCAAAGAACATGCAGATTACTTCGTGGAAAACCACATTACAGAACATGCCCTTTTTCTCCTGAAATTTGGACGTCATTTTCTGTTAACCTAACTAGAACGACCAACAATAGTGAATCTTTTCATGCGCATTTAAATGCACAATTTTATAAAATCCATCCCAATATTTTTATATTTTTAGACATTTTAATCAAAATTATTCAGCAGATGTTTATATTAAAATTAACATTACACTATAATAAATTTCAAAAACTCTTAAAGTCCAATCAAGATTTAAAAAAAAAAAAAAAAAACGTTAAAAGCAATAGATAATTATAAAAATAAAAAAAATTTCAATATAGTTACATATAATTACAGTAAAAATAAATTGAGTCTACAATCATAATATAATCATAAAAAATCATATTATTATGATTTTTTGACAGTTAATTATTATCATTAAAATTATAATAATATTACCTTAATTAATTTATTAGTACATTCTATGATTTGTTTTCAGATAGATTGTATTACATTATTTTATTTTAAATATAATATATTTGATGATATTTTGCGTATTTATTACACTGACATAATTTTATTTACATATTAAATGACTACATATGAGTGTACATCCATGCCGTGATTATAAGTGGCGAGAGAGAGCAGGTAAATTTGGCGCAAACGAGCTATGGTTAAAAATGAACTTTTTTATTTTGGCGTAAGCGGACTACACTTTTTTTAAAAGGGTTTTTGTAGGCGCAAACGGGTAATTCCCTTGTAGGCAGTAGTAAAATATTACCTAATAAATTAATGTATTTATTTTTTTATAATACTATTTGCGCCAAAATGTTTTTTATATTATTGTCTATCTATGTTTACATTTTCATAAAGTTTGGATCAAAATATGATGGTTACCGAATCTTTTTTATCAAATTTTGTGAAGTTTTTCTCAAAAAAAATTGAAGAATTGAGAAATTCAAAAAATTACCTCCTTTAAATACCATCTAGAGGCAAATTCGGTTTCAAAAAGTCGCTGATCGAAACTTTTGGACAAGTTTATTTATACGAAAAAGTGTTTACAGAAAAAAAAATAAACAACATTGTAAAAACACTAGTTTCTTCACTTCGTTCAGAATCTAAAAATTATTCAAATACATTTATAAATTTGCCTTATGCATTTTCTTAGCTGACTGATAAAATTACAATTCAATCATTATTTCATTTAATTGTTTGTATATTATAATCTAATGATGTTTGAATATTCTTTGAAATGTTTTATATATAATATTGAAGTATTACCTAAAATCTATACATTTTAATAATTATCTAGTATCTTTTTGAAAACTTTAAATGTAACTTGTATTTTGTATTTATAGATGAAAATTGATGTATCTTGTAGCTAGTATCTAGATATATTTTTTTCAATATCTTGCCCATCCTCGATTGTACTAATATAGAATGTCAACATTATACACTTAGGCGCTAACATATTATTATTATATGTTACATTATCTTTGGCATTATAATTATTAACATTAATCCGAGTATAAAAAGGGAGCGAAAAAACTTGTTGGCTAACAAAAAAAGCACAGCCGTCTTTACGAAAAGACGGCGAAACGATAAACAACAATAACGGACGCGTAGTAGACATTGCGAATATTATAATATACTTTTGGGGGTTGTTGAAAAAACAACAAAGAACTCCCAGCGGAAAACAAGTCGACAATATTGTAACGCGTGTATAGGTATAATAGTTTATAGACTGCGTGTCTTTTCATCGCGTACTACGTCTATCATCATCGGTGTGTATAATATAATAAATAACAATGATTAATAGCGTTGTAGTTATATATTCGCTTGAATATCCATTTCGTATTGGATCGATATCGCAAAAGAAACGGTAAACCGAGCCGGAAATAATGTAATAATAATAATAATAATATCGTGTGTACCTATTATTATGCCGTGTTAAGTATGTTGTGTTCACTGATACAGTGTACGCGTAGTTGTGAAAGCTCCAGTTGCGCAGTGGTATGTTCGATAGAAAAAAAAAAACAAGTCAATGAGAAATAATGTAGAGAAACTTTCGTATAACGGTTACCAAAGGGATCGGCTCTATTCGATACACTGTAACAATAACTCATACTCAAAGTTGATATAGTTCGAAAAGAAACGGTTTTTTCTTTTTTTTTTTAATTCAGTATTTTTAGGAAATACAACGTGTGCTCTATCGTAATTAACATTTTACGAAACTCTTTGTTATAACTACAGAACGGATATTATTATAAATTTAAAATTAAATGGCAACTAATCAATAGGACTCAGAGTCATAGGCACTAAAATCATACAAAATATGTATGCATTCACTTACCTATGCGCTTATTTTCATTAGAATATGCAAAGAAAGATATTCATATAATTTATATTAAAATGAGTTTGAAAATGTGTAGTAAAAATTTATTAACTAACTTAAATATGATTATTTTTACATTTTATTACGAGTTAAACATGTCGTCATAACAATATACATATTTCACACCATGGGTATTCTTCACTCCTCGAATGGGATAGTCTTGGCGGGTGTTTTGAATTTCAAAGAAACGATAAAACATTTCTTCAATAAAACCATTCTGATTAGAGCTTAACTTAATTACAAACAACAATAATTGTCAGCTTTATAATAAATTTTATCTTAAATTCGTCTATGATAAGGTATTTTCGAAATTTTCATGATTTAAGCAATTTTACTTTTGAAAAAGGTTATAACGGAATAATCTGTGTCCATTTCATTATTCGTGAAAATGATTAATTTTGTCGTGTTTTGAAATTTAAAGTTCTTATGTGAAAATTATTAATTTGTCCAACATTCATAAAAATTGTGCTACGTGTCGAAAAACACGTAAGGAATCGTTTGATAAAAGAAAATATTGATCGTATTTTAAATTTCAAAAGTTTTAACGTTTATTTTAATAAAATATTAATAATATTTTAAGAGAAAATAATAATAATAATTATTTTACGTAAAAATAACAGGTTTCTTACAAATAAACGGTTTAAATGGTTACAAAAACAAAAGTTGACGTACGATTTCCGAGATTTTTTTCAGAATAATAAGAACTATATATAAGTGAATTTCTGTTAAATTTTCAGCTAATATCAAGAATTAAAAATTTTATTAGGTAAAATCTAGCAAAACGATGATTGAAGTTATGTTCAATTTTTAACTAATAATATCAAGAGTTAAATAATTACATAAAACCTTACAAAACACAAGGTAATTACAAAACGGAATATTTACGCCAAAAATGGCCAGTTTATTTTTGAAAAAAATGTTTAACATTGTTGATAATGTGTGAAAATTTAAAGTTTCTAGTCTTATTACTTTCGTAGTTATAACGAAATTTATAAAAGCAATTTTATAAAAAAATCTCGTTTCCGGGGTATTTTGCTGATTTTACTAAATTTTTCGACAGATTTTTCTCATTTTTAGAAAAAAGTACTGAAAATTTTGAAAAATGACTTCCATAAAGTATCAACTAGATGTAATTTTAAATCTATAGAGTAACTTTTTGAAACTACTGCGCAAATATTTCAATACGAAAACTTCTACACAGAAAAATAAATAAATAAAAATGAAGAAAAAAAATAAACATCATTGTAAAAACAATAGCTTCTTCGCTCTTTTCAGAATCTATAACTAAAAACTAAACTGCACTACAAAAACAATAGCTTCTTCGTTCCACTAAGAATGTAAAAAATATATTATATCAAGTATAAAAATGTATTGATAGCATAGCATTCCCAATTTGTACAAATATATTAAACATTTTTAAAATTATTTCTACAAATACAGCACCTAATTAACTCCATTTCTCGGTTCTATGACGATTAAAGATATATATATATATATATATATATATAGAAAATCTTTTATTTGTAATGACAAAATTAGTTATACAATACAAAATTAGTAATACAATATTACATAGTATTGATCCTGACTTCTGGTGATTAAATAATTCGCGATGACATATTATGGAATTTCAATTTGATAAAATCTTCAGTTTTTTTTTTTTTTTTTAAGTACTTAATAGAGCCCTCTTCTAATTTTTGAATGAATATAAACGTTTGAGGCACTTGGAAAAAGTATGGATTATTGAAATCTGGAAGACCAGTTACACCACCCAGAGTGTCTGGTACACAAGCAAAAAGAAATAATAACGTATTTTGATCAAATACATTGATGAAATAAGTGGCGCTTGGAAAAAATGGACGTGGGAGCAAACGTTTATCTTCATTTACACATCCAAGGAGGGCTTCATTACTACAAAATTATTTAAAAAAGGAAGTTTTTTCAAATTAAAATAACATAATATATTATTTATACATCATGAATCATTTACATCCCTTCTTTTAGAGTGTCACTTATTCCATCAATAAAGTTAGTTTTTTACTTTTTGCTTGTGTAACAGACATTCTGGGTGGTGTAACTGGTTTGCCAGATTTCAATCCTTCATACTTGCATTTTAGTTGGTCAGCCGGCTTTATAATCTGAAATGAGCCCGACATCGATTCATCAGTGATTCGGTGCTGAAAAAAATGTGACCAACTGCCGCTTGGCAAAAAAGCTTTCATAGCCATTCTTAACAACTTCGAAATCGTGTTTTTGCAAAAATTAAGTCACACCATCAGGACCGAATATATATAATATCCCGACGATCAGTATTGTCTTTTCGTTCTGTTGTATCTTTATCTGGATCAGACCAGAGCAAATAACATAAAAGTCCTTGATCAGGTATATCAACTGTAGGCCGAATAATCTTTCTTATTTGTTCCATCGACTGCAAAAAAGGACCAAGACTACCGTGGCAACAAAAAAATTTTCATCGACAATCGCTGCCACAGGCGAACAATCAAAGCAGTGTGTGAATATTTCCCATAGCTTTTTAAATTATACCGCCTTTTGCATTCATCATAAAATACATATAATTTGTTTATACTAGCACATTCTTGATTGCCACGCAATAGAAAAACATTTTCAGGATTTTTTATTTTGTAACCAGCTACAAGCAAATAGTTCCCAGAGTCCGTTAACCACGATCCGCATAATCGCCCAAAAATAAGTAGCTGGAATTCGATTAAAAACCACCATGATCTAATGAACGTAGTAGATCATAGTATTGACCGTGAATATCCCCGCATATTTTCCTCGAGTTCCAGGAGTACGGATCAATTCATTTATATCTTCCTGGATTTTACAAATAGTCGTTTGATGTCACCTTCCGATAACCGTACGTCTTTGGCTCTTTTAATACCTCGCATTTCTAGCCGTTTCGATATTATTTTGGCAATATTTTTTATGCTTGATTTGTCACTGTCACCTGTTATTTTGTCTGTGTGGTATTATGTCGATGTGCGCATTGCAATAACAATATTAGTTGTTTTGGCTTCTGCCGTTCCTACCAATTCACGAGTTCTACGTTGAAATATAGATAACAACTAAATTCGGCTGATGCACGTTAATAATTGTCGTTAAACGAAGAAATTAAATTGTAATCGTTCTAATAACTAAAGAAACAAAAAATACTATAGGATTACGGACGACATTCGTGGAAGGTACAACGAAAAATTATCCATAGAAACGAATGATAATGACACACGTCTTTGGATTACATCCAAAGACCTTATTATACAACACACGGTTTTTGATTATATCGAATTTATAGAATATACTTTATGTTAATTTATCATCGCCAATTTTCATATTGATGCTACCTTATTGACTTTATCGTGGCTTACGATATTTAAATACGCTATATCATCAATATTTAATAGTTAGACAATTATATTAGGTATAGTAAAAATAAAATAAATTAATATTATAAATTATTTTATTTTAAAATTAGCTAAACCGTATAATGTATAAATGGTGATTTTTTTTCAGTATAAACTTTGAGAATGACCTCATGTAGGTAAAAGGAATTGATAATCTATTTTGCATTTTGCAAATAAGGGACTTTAAAAGGTACTTATGGCAGAAAACTTATTCAATTTAATACAAAATTAAACGCACCATGTTATTTACTGTTTCCTAGAACCCCTCCTATGATATGTCACTCAATTTTTGAGATTTTTTGACGCTGATGTTTCAAAGTTTATAATATATTCGTGTGATATATCTAAATAGAGATTTAAAGGGGCTATCGATCTCACGAAAATATTCATTTTCCGTTATAACAACAATTTACAGATTTATCGTAATAACAAATATTAGAAAACATTTAGAACTGGCATTATCTTACGTAATTAAATTTAAACAGTACATTGAAACATCACTTTTTTCGTGATAAGTAAACAAGAAGAGTGTTTTCACAACAGAATAGGAGGGCTAGTACTGACAATTCGGGAACACGATTCGGTTCGGTAACTTCATTTTACAAAACAAATTTATTTATTTGCTGGTACCGACCAATTTTCGGAAATTTTACCGAAAACAAAATACGGTTAGAAATACCGAATTTGGGTAAACACTGAAAATACGTCGGTAACCATTTCCCGAAAATTATCATAAAATAATTATATTTATTATACCTAAGTCAGTATTATCGCATCAAAAATAATTTGTTATTCATTGTAAAATTGTTTGACAATTATTTATTAATTGTCTTGAAACAAAAGTGTATTAAACAATATAACATAATATATTTATATTAGAAAACAATGGCTACTGTTTTTTTACTTGCTCAATGATGATATTACTTAATGATAAATTAATTTCAATATTCAAAAATATAATCTTTAGACAGATAATTTTTCATGATTCTTAATACTTTTTCTATGAGTAAAGGAAAACTACCAGAAAATTGATATAAAAACATTAAATATTCCATTACCCGAGTTTTCATAAATATAATTTCTGTTTCTAACTTAACATAAAAATAATATAGCTAAAAGCGAGTAAACACGGCAAAATATGCTATAAACGAGATTTTCATATAATCGATTTTATTAATTTCGCTATAACTCCAAAACTAATAGGACTAGAAACTTGAAACTATCATTTATTATTGACAATAGTGACAGATGAAAAAATATTCTCAAAAAAAAATTGATCACGTTTAAGATAAATATAGCATTTTGGAATCGCCTTAAATTTTATAAGGTTTTATCTAATATTATTTTTAATTTTTGATATTATTGGTAAAGGTGAAAATTTAACATAACCAGTAACCACTCATGAAAAAATTTCGTAAAATTTTAATCCACTTTTATTTTTATAATCATTTAAAATTAGAATTTGTATGAAACTGTTTATTTTTACGTAAAATAATATATATATATATATATATATACACATACATACATACATACATATATATTTTCCATCGGAAAGCTATAACTTTTAAAATTTAAAATATGTTCAATAATACTTTCTTTTACCAAAAAATTCCTTACATTTTTCCTAAACTTAGTATAATTTTCATGAAAATTGGTCATCGGAATAAATTTTACAAGCGTTTAAATTTTAGAATTACGGTTTTAGGGTGAAAAATTGTACCATTGATTTCCCATCCAAACTCAATGAAAATTTAAATATAAATAGACAATAATATAAAAACTATTTTGGCGAAAGAAATAATTTAACACGTAAAAATAATTTTTTTAGGGTGCTTGGCGTATTTACATACAGGTACTGTAAAAGCATGAGCCTACAGCGGCATATTTTGAGGGGCTGAGTATTGACTCTTTGGAATGAATCATTTTTTTATTGCAAATTTAATGTACATATCACACAATAGATCATTGGATTTCTATTTTAATTTTTGACCACAAAAATCTTAGTCGTATATTTTTTATCTTAGTCACAAACATCTATAAAATGTACTAAAAATAATGCAAAAATTACTGATTAGATTCTATCGCCAATTTAAAAATATTATTTTTGATAGATGTCAAGTAAAAAAAAAAAAAATTCTGAAATCATCAATTCAGTCAGTGCGTTAACGTAAAACAATCGTATAATAATGTTATTATGAAGTATGAATGTATTAAAATGTATCTGGTTTTATTATTATTTATTTTATCTACAAGTTATTTTATTTTTATTACTCTCTTATATCAATATTATATAATATTTAATTTATTTATATTTCAGTATATTAGAGCTGCAATTTTCTACATGCCTACAAGCGATAAACTTGCAGTAAATACGCAATTACTAGGGTAGCCAATTTTAATGTAACTCGACTCCCTCTCATAATGAAATAAATTCACACATGATAAAACATAGCTAACATAATGTATATATAAAAATATATATATATGTGCCTTATTCTAAGTATTTTACATCCGTAGCAATATACTTCTAAATCTTCTCCAAAATTTAGTCCATTAACCTATTATGTATAATATTATATTGTATAATATTTTTATTTTATATTAAACGTCTCAGGTCCATAACTAGCAACTATGGGATTCATCAATAGAAACGGCCAGCATAATAAGCTAGGTACCAAAATACTGTTGTTAATATGAATTACAACTGTTTCAAATTTAAAACATATTATTTAATTAGAATATTTTGAGTTTATTTCATTTCTAACTATCACAATTTAGATTCAAAACTTTTTCTGTTCATTGACTATAAATATAATATAAGAAAATTCTTTATCTGAATACGATTTTTAAAATCGAAATCGGTTGTTAATTTAAAAAATAAATAAATTTGTAATACTCCAGGCTAAGTTTTATATAATTTATTTATTTTGTGTCTTATGTATTAATACGTATATAGTGTAATAAATATACAGTGATTCTTATTAATTATTTCTGTACTTATTTTATTTTCATACACCTATATAATATAATAGGTTTTTTTTTTATTTTACTTATTGTTTTTCAACTCGAGTTTTGATGTAAACTCAGCCTAAATATGGCAACAAAATAATTTGAGTGGCCAGTAAACTTTTAAGGGTTGGCCCAGTCACCCCCGGGCCATCCCTTAACTACGCGCTTCAACATTGTGTTCTACTTAATTCTAATCAAGGCCGTAGCTAGGGGAGGGGTTTCAGGGTTCAAACCCCCCTGAAATTTATTTTTAAATCAAAATAAATAAAATTATATAGCAATTTTAATAATTAATAACATTATTTTATGTAAAATTGCATAAAATTCATGGTAATGTATATGTTATTGTGGCAAACAGATTTTTTTGTCCTAATTTATTTAGTCCAGTAGTTCCCAACCTTTTGTATTCTACCTCTTTTATAGATTTTCGAAAATTTCGCGCCCCTCTCCCCTATGGAAAACAATTTTTATCACCTTTGTTGTATATACTTTTCTTTAATTTTCTCTATACATTAATTAAAATTTTTACTTGCGAACACTGCTTGCACCTCCCCAGCAATATGTACACGCCTCCTAAGGGGGGGCGCGCTCCCCCTGGTTGGGAAACACTGATTTAGTCAAATACGTCTTTATAATCTAAACCCCTTCCCGAAATGTCATGCTGGCTACGGCCTCGACTCAAATCAAAAAAGGTAACGAATCACGCGAGTATAGGTATTTATTTACCTGCAGTAGTACGCGGACTTGTCTCCTGCCGCCGTGTACGCCGCGGTCATCACTTCCGGTGGCACGGCCGGGTCGTCATTAGTTCCGCCGTTGTGCTGATCCGCCACGTAGTTGATCAACATGTCCAGATCAATGAATTCCTCCGTCCCGTAGCCCACCTGCACCGGGTCCGGCGCCGTCTGCGACTGGTGCTGTTGGTGAGGAGCTTGGTGGTGATGATGATGATGATGATTGTGTTGCGCGTGCAGCTGCGGACCGCCGTCGCCGGGTCCCGCGGCCGCCGTCACCGCCGCGGGCTGAACGGTGCCGGACCCGCACATGTACACCGGCGAGGCCTGCGGTCCGGTCGGGTTACCCAGCCAGGATATGGTCTCCTGCCACGCTTGCCAGTCGTCCTGTGGAAACGTCAAAAACACAAGCTCGAATTGAAAACACTGCACGTAACATAAAAATGCATGCAAAACGAGGAGGTAGATTTCGGATGGTTTACTGGTACTGGGTTATGGAATTCCCTCCCTTTATTTGTAAAAGCTTTTTAAAATTATATTATTCAGTTTTTTTTTTTTTTTTTTTTTTGTAGCAAGAAAATTAATTTAGCCAAAATGTATTTCGTGTTCCTTATAATTTGAATACGAAATTGTATTTTACATATTTAATGGTTATAAATGCATGTTTTCTAAATGTTGTGTATTAATTTATTATAATAGTTAATCTAAATTTGTGGTATTTTTTTTTTTTTTTTTGTACTTTAATAATATTTATATTATGTTAATGTGGTGACAATGACTGATGAACACACTCATATAAGACTGCTTGAATTCCGCTCAGAATCGTTTTATTAAAGAAACGATTTATGTTTATTTTAAAATTCAACGCACCCAAAAAGAGTACCCCACCCGAGGAGTGCAGAATATCCACGGTCCGAATTTATGTTCCACCTTTGTAGAATTTGTGAAATATTTAAACGAATATAATACATTAGAATATTGTTTTTGACTTCGAAATATTAACTTCCCGATGATTCAAGGACAGGGGTAACTCAGATTCTAAGGGTTTGGAAAAACCAAAGAATTATATATATATATAAATATATAAATATAATTAAATTAAATTAAATTAAATTCATACAAACGTTAAATGTAAAATATATTCGATGTAAAAACATTGGAAATAACAGTATCTTTTTGAAGTAGATACAAATAATACACTTTATTGTTAAAATACGAGTATAACAAAATAAATTATTTGAGAAGAAATAAATATTATTTTATCTTCTTGAAACACGTAAAATGTATGCTAGTCAATATTGTCATACACTCGGTTTGTTTGTTTTTGTCTTTTACTTAAATTTTTACAACACAATTTCAAATAGATAATACAATAAATGAATTGATATAATATGATGATAAAAAATTGTTTTAAATGTGTATTTTTACTCGTTTTAGCGAGTGTCCAAACTTTAACAACTAGTTTCCGCTCATTCTCTTTTAACGAATTAAATCGTTCAATAACGATTGCGAAGGACCTAGTGCGTAGCCGACGCGTAAGCCGGTGGCGATTTGTACGCCGATGACGACACTTCCGTGGGTCATTAAATGACGTCGGATGGAACAGAATGCTTACGAAGGCCACTGGAATCCAATGCTTATTTTTAAACTAATAAATATAAACACTTAGATAGTATAAAGTGGCACACAAATTTATTTCCTCCCTCACCGGTTTAAAGTAAATGTTATAAATAATGTAAAATTATAGATATTCAAAAAATATTATAAAATTGTTGTTGTATATTATTATCATAATATATTCATGTGTTATATATGTGTTTAGACCTAGACGAGTGTATAAGCATGTACAAGAAACAATAGTCCATAAGTATTGTAGACAATAATGAATATATACAATAATACAAAGTATGGTGTATGCAGGGCTGGGCAGTATCTTAGATATCAGTATTTAAGATATGTACCTTAGATACAACTGTATCTTGTATCTTGTATCGGGTATTTAAATACTTTATTGACTTGTATCTAGTATCTTTTTATGATTAAGATACTAGATAAATTTAAAAAATATGTTTCAAATTTCATTTATATAACAGTTTTCCTAATTTCCCAATAAGTAATGCATAATGTTTTAAGATTAGATTAAAGTGGTAATAATATTTTATCAGCGATAAGACTTAGTTGATCACCGATCGTCGACTGACTGAAATTTAGACCAATTATTGTCCCTGATAATAATGCGAATGAAGGTGATCAGATCATGTTGCCAGGCATACTTTAAGCTTGATACCTACTTCTGATTTTATGAAAGCTATTAAAAGTTTACCAGTTAGTAAATTACATTTAGCAGACAAACTTTGAAAGTCACTCTTTTTGAAAGCCATACTTTCAAAAAATTAGTTCCTTTAAAAGGTAACCAGGAATTTATTTCAAAACACGGGATATAAATAATATAATTAAATATTTATATAAATCACCTACATTTAAACATTTAATAAACAATAAGTAAACATAGCTAATTTATAAATATATTTGTTTTTTTTCATATCGTTTTCTTATCGTGTAGGAGTATAGGTAATTTTTTTATAGACTGTAAATCTTTTTACCTATTATTTCGTTTGTCTATTATTAGTATTATTATTTTAAGCGTATCTAATGTTATTTGAAATTATATTGTTAATGATCAATACATACCGTATTATTATACATTTATAAGCTATAATAATATAATATAAATTATGTACGATAAAATTGTATCCAAGGTAAATTAAAAAATTAACAAAAATAAATAAATATATTAAGTATTTTGTATCTTATATGTATCTCTGATACATGTATCTTGTATCTAGTATCTTTAAAAATATTATAATATCTTGTATTTTGTATTTAGATACTTTTTTTGAAGTATCTTGCCAAGCCCTGGTATATGATGGGTTGAGTAAAAAAAGGGAATAACTTTACAATTTTTAAATAAAGGAAGGAAATATACACGAATGGGAATAGGGGTATTTGTTAACCCATTAAGACCTGGTGTACCCATACGGTAACGCAAAACTTATTTTCTAAAAATAGATTGTATTCCCCACATTTACGCCTAAATGTTATTGTTAGTCAATATATAACTGAATTAACGTTTTCTTATCGCAACATCATAACGTTACTCAGTCGCGATTTATACATGTTTGAAGTATATTGTTTTATTTGATTTGATTCAACATGGATTTTTGCGGAAAGTAAGTTTATTTATTATACTTATACTTAATTTTTTTTTTGGTCAGCTATGAAAATATCATCCTAATATATTTAGAAATATATTCTATACTATTTTTAGAAATTTTTATTTTTCAAGTGAGTGTAAACTAACATT
>JAIPRM010002187.1:0-32010 GCA_025469315.1 Stegophylla sp. TES_Ste_2020 | reverse complement strand
TTTTATTTTAATATTTTATGGCCAAATATTTTCAAAACAGCTTAACTATATTTTGAATATAATATTTTCGATAAAACTATTTTAAAATATTGTGACAATTATAATATTTTCAAATTGCTGTGTGGGTAGTTAGTATATCGTGTGATTTGTTTCAAACGTCCGATCTATATAAAAAAAAAAAAGCCGGACCTACTTCGCACGAAGGGTGGGATTCTCTTGACGGGTGTATTGAATTTTAAAGAAACGATAAATCACATTTCTTCAATAAAACGACGGTTCTGAACGAGGAATGTTAATAATATAAAAAAAAAAAAATAATAGATAAATGTCCAAAAATTTTTTTTCGCATTTTCAAAATCTTTCTTATATGATTTCCTATCTGTTTATATAAATTTTCATATAGTTCGGATCAAGAAACGATGGTTTCCGAGTCTTTTTGTCAAATTTTGGGTAGTTTTTTCCAAAAAAAAAATTCAAGAATTGAGAAATTCAAAAAATGACCTCTCTAAAGCACAATCTAGAGGCAAATTCGGTTCCAAGAAGTTGCTGATCAAAACTTTTGGACAAGTATTTCGATACGAAAAGTTTTACATAGACAAAAAAAAAGGGTCGATTTACACTAACTGCAATAAGAGTGCTCGTTAAAAAGTGAAAATAAAACCCGAGTTAAAGTAATCGATAGATACAGTGGGAGGGGATTCAAGAGGTACGGGGGGAATTATGAAACATTTTTATTTGATTTGATAATGGAACAAAATATATTATAACGTGAAAGCCGGTGAGATAGAAGAAGTCAGTCTTTCGCAGCTTTACACGTCGGACAACTGTTGATACCTACAAAGGATGACGAACGACAGTGTATAACAATAATTTATTGTAAATTAAATTTTGAAAACCGTGACAAATAACATATTATTACAGTTAGTGAGTGACAAATAGTAATTTCATTGCTTGTTTTTTGCCCCCGTTGACTTTTAGATTCTGAACGAAGTGAAGAAGCTAGTATTTTTACAATGATAATTTTTTTTTCTGTGTACAACTTTTTGTATGGAAATACTTGTCCAAAAATTTCGATCAATAACTTTTTGAAAGCGGATTTGCCTCTAGATTGTACTTTAGAGGGGTCATTTTTTGAATTTCTCAATTCTTCAATTTTTTTTTTTTTTTTTTTTTGGTGGTGGAGGGGAAACTACCCAAAATTTGACAAAAACAACTCGGAAACCATCATTTATTTGATCCGAACTATATGAAAATTTAAACATAAATAGAAAATCATATAAGAAAGATTTTGACACAAGAAAATTTTGGACATTTTTACAAACATTTTCTTTCCCCCATTTATTTTTTATACTATTAACTTCCTTCGTTCAGAATCATCTTATTGAAGAAATGTGATTTATCGTTTCTTTAAAATTTAATACACCCACCAAGAGCTTCACACCCGAGATGCGAAGAATACTCACCGTGCGAAGTACGTCCGGCTTTTGGCATTTGTATCATTCTCACTTCAAAACACGTCTGCTACGAATGTGTGCAGTGTGACGCATTCGACCGTTTTGGCCGTTTAAATTTTCAGTAGTTTTGAAGCTGTCTACTCTCTGCTCGAAAAACGGTGGTAAAACTTTTGGACGAGTTTTACTACCCATAAACCGACAATCTCGAACATTGAAAAAATAATAATAATAATAATAATATTTTCAAAACCGAGACAGTCATCGCCGTACTCAGAAATCCCACACACAACAAAAAAAAAAAACACGAAACAATAAAAAACAAACAAATAGTTTAATAATTAATTTTTAACAAAAAAAAATAACATAAATAAAGCGTTAAACCCTAACCCTCCCCCCCACAATATCGTGATTTCAACGGTACGGACATGACATAGGTATTTCTATTTCCTATGGGGTAGTACAGAATTTTAAATTTAAACTTAATAATAATAAAAAAAAGCCGGACATACTTCGCACGATGGGTGTACATCGCACGACGGGTGGTATTCTCTTGACGGGCGTATTGAATTTTAAAGAAACTATAAATCATTTCTTCAGTAAAACGATTCTGAACGAAGGAAGTTAATAATGAAAAAAAAAAATGTCCAAAATTTTTTTTCACATTTTCAATATTTTCTTGCGCCAGAATCTTTTTTACAGGATTTTCTATCTATGTTTAAATTTTCATAAAATTCGGATTAAAAAATGATGGTTTCCGAGTCGTTTTTGTCAAATTTTTGGTAGTTTTTTCCAAAAAAAAAAAAATTGAAGAATTGAGAAATTCAAAATATGACCTCTCTAAAGTACAATTTAGAGGCAAATCCGGTTTCAAAAAGTTACTGATCGAAACTTTTGGACAAGTATTTCCGTACAAAAAGTTGTACACAGAAAAAAAAAAAGAAAAAATAATAAATAAACATCATTGTAAAAACACTAGCTTCTTCAATCTAATACTGCGATTATCACAAACAAATTAGACCGATTCGTGTTTTTTTTTTTCTCTTTTTTAGTACATTTATGATATTATCATGTACACGATGTCGTCGCGGACGACCGCGGATAATCTGCCCAGAAATAGTTCACTTGTGCTCTTACTCGAAATCTCCGTCCGGACTACGACTTGCGCTGTGTATCGCCGCGTACGATTCGTCCGTCCGTCTGTCGATTCGTCGTCGTTATTAATGACGGCACGCAAACGCATCGAAAGCCGTTTTACACGAGGCGTTTGAGCCGAACCGACGGGTCGTGAACACTACACCGCCGACGACGTCTCTCCTTCAGGGGTAGGGCTATAAACACGGCGAAAAGTTTCTAGTTAATACGCCAATATATATATATATATATAACCAGCGTATCGCGTGCAGTCGTTAAGTGTTTTACGCGCGCCGAGAGAGGGGAATTTTGGAGAAAACGCGCGCAGCAGAAGATACGACTTAATACGTATATGTATTATATCATTATTATATTATACACTATACAGGGTGCACGATTATGTTTCTGAGTTGAAACGTTTCTCTACTTTTTGAACATCCCCGCGCTTACACGTGTACACACTGTTGCGGCGCTCTTTTGTCCGCGAGTCGAAGCACAATCGAATCACGAGCGCACCCCCCCGTAAATCGCACCATAAATCAACCGCGTCCGCGCGCGCGTTATACATTGTGTATTGTGTATTATTATTATATCGCGAAGACGACACGGGATAGGCTTCGGCCGTTGTTTCACAATAATAATTGAATTATGATCACGTGTACCATAGAAAAATAAAGCCGTCGTCGGCAAACGTTTTTGGGTCTTTCTGTCTACATGATAATAATACGATGATCACATAATATTGTGTATGATAGGACGGTAAGGATAGTCACAATGGTGGTGATAATTCCCACTGTGGAACAAGTGAAAATCGACATAAAATTTAAGTCGTTGCGAACGAATGGGTAAAACTCAAAAAAAAAACCAATAGTTTTATTGGAGAAACGATTTTTCGTTGAAAAATACGAATGACCGGTTATTTTAATTCGACGGAACAGGAAACCTTAAATATTTTAAGAGTTATTCACAAATATTTTTCTTTCTACAATATGTTACTGCAGAGTAATATAAATATAAAATATTTCACTACAAACTAAATATTAACTCTATTGTTTATTATTTAATGTCAAAATATTTAGTAAAAATTAGGTAAGTACATTATGTTTCCTTAAGTAGTATTTAACAATTTTATGTTTTTATCCATTATACTTTTTGGAAAAGTCGTTATAATGTGTATGAATGCATACAATAATATTGTTTTGCACATTATTTCTCATAAGTAACAAAATTAAAAAAAATTTATTAAGTTACAATAGTTAAAATAGACCAGTAATTGTACGTATTTTTGAATTTTAACTAATTATTTATATTATTTTATTAATATGGATACAATGATGTATATTTTGTATGTTTTTCTCTTTATCAAAGCATTTTTAAATTTAATATAAATTTTTGGTATATAATTTGGTTTGAATTGTTCTTTAAAAGAATAAATTTTTTAAAATTCTCAATAATTTTTACAAAAATAAGAAGAATGTTGTCTCACCCAAACAAGTTAACTAGACAATACAACTTTTTATTTTTAATGTTGGTACGTTTTATTCAAAAAAATTAATTTCATTACATTTTAACGTCTTCATAATAACTTAATTTCCAGTTCCCCGATGATTCGTCGGTAATAGATCCGTATAATACGTTTTTCCATAACTTCTTTATTTTTGAAAGTTCTCAAGCTTCCCTTTGTCCGTCGTCTGCACGTTTTTAAACCTTACGTGAGAATTCGTCGTATAGTAACAACTGGCAATTTAACATAATATGTTCTTCTAGAAATCATTTTAGACTCAATATAATCAAATATCTTTTTTTCTTTGATTGGTCCCAGTTAGTGTATAAAGTTGCTCCTTAATAGCTAAATACTTAAAGTGGCTAACTAATTCATTTATTAGTTCTTCCAACTCTTTAGGATCTTTTTCAATTTCTACGAGTTTCTTTCTAATCAATGTTTCTTTAGTATTGTTTTTCGCCGCTTCTTCTGAGCCACGTTTGCCTCGTTTGCCAAGTGCCTCGCCTATTATGGGATAAAATACAAATTTTCCATATTCTGCGCGAGGCACGCGCACACGCGATATTTGCATAAAAATATACATATTGTTTGAAGCGCGCTCGTCTTTTTTGTATACATTCGCACAAAGCCACGCGACGGCGGCGCACGCGGAAACAACAAAGACGCGCGAGAGCGCTCCTGATGCCGAACAAAGGGGAATTTTCTTCATTTTTTATGTGCTATTTTTTTATTCCTGGGATTTGCACGGCGCTCGTATAGATTTTTCTCTGGGGGTTTTTATTTCATTTTTTTTTTTCTTTTACGAGCATACGAGCTTGTACGTTGATCAGACGGTGGTACACACCACAGCGGCTGACTGCGCGTATTCCACCACCAATGCGAAGTGGTGGGTTGGGGTTGAACGAGAGAGAGAGAGAGAGAGAGAGGCGACTGAGAGCTGAGAGAATGAAAGAAGAGAGAGAGAGAGAGAGAGAGGAGAGAGAGAGAGAGGAGAGAGAGAGAGAGAGAGAGAGAGAGGATATAATGCCTCGTTTAATCGGCGCTTAATATCGAAGGGACTAAAAGCCCCCTCGCGGCCGCTGCTGCGAGGCCCACGGTATGTGTACGTATAGAAATATGTATATACTACTCCTACCACGTATATAAGTCGTATTACATATTATACGCGTATGCGCGCGCGTAATTGCATCTGGGTACCCGTGACCGGAGGGATGCCGCTGGTGGTGGAGGGTGTACCGGTGATGGGGTTCGCAGAACAGTCGTCAACGACGACAACGACAATCGACAATTGAATTTGAATGCGCCTTTGAACCTCGGCAGGGTTACAGTGGCGGGTGGGGTTAGGTGCTCAGATGGTCGAAAACCGATTGTGTAAAAATCTTACTCCCAGCACTGCATGTACGTATATTATATTAAATATGTGTATACGTCGTTTAACGACCAGTACCTTTGTGCACGATGACGTTTATAACGCACGAGACTACGACTACGTCATTTTCGTATTATTTCGTTGTAAGTCGTCAAAGTCTTTTAGACATGTAGTCGGGATGGTAGCGCGGGGGTTTTGTCTAAAGTTTTTCTAAACATCAGTATACGCAAGAAATACTAAGATAGTTCTATGAGATGAGGTACGGGTTGCATTTTTTTATATGGAGGGAGTGTTGAGAAAATCCATTTTAAATCCAAAATATAAAACATAATGATAAAATTTAAAAAATTAAATACACGTTAATACTGGCCGAAGTCAATGACGTATTCAAGTATGGAGCTAATAACTTGCACCGCAGATATTTTTCGCTCTTCAGGTTAGTTACTACTGGTGGGTGTGTTGAAAATAATGACTTTTCTTATTCTTTATATTATTTAACTTCCTTCTTTCAGAATCGTCTTATTGAAGAAATTATCTGTCATTTGTTTTTAAATTCTACACATCCACCAAGAGTATTTGACTTCATGATATGTTATTAATTTTTAGTTTTCTTATCATTTTTTTTTCTACTTATTTTTTTTAAGTTTTGTTTGGAATTTAGTATAATAGAAATTGGCTTTTAATGGTACTTTAATGAAGCCATTTTTCGGAATTTTCAATGAAGTTCTTCTAAAATAAAAGACTAAATGATTCAAATTCATATAAAAACTGTAAAATTGATTTTCAAGAAATCGATTTTAATCATTTTGTCGTAACTCTTTGAAACTTATATTACTAGAAACTCGAAGTATCCCCTCTTTAAACAATAATAATGAGATGAAGAATTTTTATGACATTTTTTTTAATGTTATAAAACATTTAATTCTTAACCCAGTTAACATTTTGTTTTACCATAAAAAGTTGAATGAGTTTTGTTGCTACTCGTTGTAAATAAGCGTGCTCGATGAATACATTATATTCAAACGGTTTCCGTTTAAAAGGGTTGAAAAAAGGGTGAGCACATCGTCGGGATCCAGTTGCGATATTAGACGAACAGAGTTTATTAAGTTTATTAGAATGAAATGAAGATGGGACATTGCGCCGGGGACGAGAGATGGCATTTTTAAATAGATTAAGCTGTATACGCGGTTCGGTGATGAAAAACGGTTCAAACCCTTTGTCGTCTTTTCAAAACAATTGATGAACACCACGCTGCTAACTCGGTAATGCGACTAGGGGTTCAGAGGGTTCATTACTCGGACCCCCCCCCATCACAATACAGAGACATTTTTGGCTTATGAAAGTTTAGTTATTTAGTTACTGGTATATTAAAAATAGTAGGTATGTTTAAGGTATATATGCAGGAGAAGTCGGTAAGTATTCTTTGATCCTAGAATGGAATACTCTTGGTGGGCGTTTTGAATGTTAAATAAACAATAAAAAAATTTCTTTGATTAAAAGACTGAGAGGCGCTTCAGTTAAATATATGGAACTATTACGGTAAGTTTTATTTTGAATATATTATTAACATAAATATATTTATATTCAATTTAATAATAGAATAGCCCATGCCAATTTCATTATTTGTCGAATGATACGTGTTATCGTATTTTGAAATATCATCTCTTTAAATTAAAAATCGATTAAAAGGATTTTAACAAAAATTTAAATATCACCAAACTCACATAAGAGAAAGTTTTTAAGTTAGTATACAATTTTGTACCTTAAAAACAATAGCTTGATTACGTTACGACGAAATAATAATTTAATTGATTTGGATTTTCAGTCATTTCAGCTGTAATTCTGTGTTTAAACGATTGCAAAAATGTATTCATTGAGCCCATCATTGGAACAATAATACTGCAAACAGGTATTTTAAATACTGTACGTCCTAACTGCATACAAAGTGCGGCAGGAAAACGTACGGCGGCCTTTTTGTTTGTGACGGCTATTCAACAGTTGTGACCCCCGTTGCGATCGTCGAAACCGCGGACGAGATCAACGCGCAGATCCGGAAGCTACCGCCGCCGATGGCATCGCGATGGATAATTTCGATAAGAAAAATAAAAAGGTCCTTCGTTGTATAAATGATAAAAAAGACGTATTGTTTTCTCTTACAACTCTATTTTTTACAAGTTACTAACGACGTGTGACATGGATTATGAAAAGGATTTCTAGTTTTTTAGTCAAATTTTGGGTAATTTTTTCAAAATTTAGAGAAAACTATTGAGAATTTTGAAAAATTAACAAAAAGTTGCTGATCAAGATTTTTGGACAAGTATTTCCATACGGAAAAATGCTTACAAAAAAAAGTAATAGTAATTTTCACATTATAATTTATGTTGAATCGGTTTATTTAATTAATAGAAAATTAAAGTTAAACAATCGCAATTTCAACCCCACCTCTTTAATATTTTCTTAGCTGCGTCACGAAATCTGCATCTTATAGCTCACATTTGCAGGGAGGTTTGATTTTCGTATAGCTATAATAATAACTAGGTACTCACTTCTTTATCGGTTTAACGCACTTTCTTTGTATAAAAATCTTTTCGTTGGACGTAAGGAACTCTGTTAGAATGTAACAATAAATATTTTTTGTATTTTTAAGTTCTGTAACTTTTAATGGATATATTCAAGATCTTTAGAGTTGAACAACTCGAGTTTGACACAGTTTATATAATCGGTTGTTAAAAAATAAAAAGAGAAAAGAAAAACTCATTGTTTATTTTAAAATACCGTTCAGTGTTCAAAAAATACGTTAGAGTTTAAAATGAATAAAAACAACTCATTTTTTGCGTTTTCTCGTTATAAATTATATTGTTTTCTTTAAAGTACTTTTCATGTATTTTTTTATTTTTTTTTTATTTAATCATTTAAAACACCTTTTGTCAACTATAGATTCAAAAAGTTATTAAATATATTCATACAAAGACACTCACCTTAAATCGAGCCGCAGACGTGTCGTATAATATTATTATAAAATATATTTTAATACAATCATAAATCATTTTACTACCCGAAAATGGTTTCTATACGTGCATATTATATACAATGAGCTCACGGTAAATGCGCTATTATGTGTATTATACGGAGCGTTTTAAATCGTTCGAAGTCTCAGGGAATAAATTTCCAAATGAACGTTTTGGAAATCCGTCAAATTAATTTAATACAGGCAACTTATTCGGTCGGGAATTGGTGACAAAATTATATGAATTGTGTCAAATTATGATATAAAATCGTGTCGTTTTTCCAGAGCCTCGTAGGTACTCGTAGTGTACTGATAGAAATAATTTATCAGGCGTGAAAGTTCGCAAGTCGAAATGTTACGTTTTGTTAATAATCATTCAATGTGTTCGAACATTTAAATAGAAACTCATAAATCAATTTATAATCATTAATACTTGTAAATGTAATAATGAAAGATTTTTGTTCAGGCTATATTAATGAAAGTATTATTATTATTTGTATTATTATTAGGTCCGACATTTATATACATATTTGCATATTTTGGAGTTTTTACATTTAAATGCTATTTATTTTATGATTCTGTAATTTTTAGTGCATATTTAGAATTTTGTGAAGTTTTAAAGACATTTTTAATTCGGGGAATCAAAAATTATCACAATATAATAAATTGTTTGCGGTTTTTAAATATCAGAATGTAGCATGCAAGGTAATAATATTCTAGGTATCCATGACAAAATTAAATTTGTTTTACTGTTGACACGTCATATAAATTGCTATCGTGTATTAAATTTATTAATCTATAGGTAACATATAACAATATCACATAATGGCTCTGGATTATGTTCTTCATTATTATGCATTATCATTATCATACATTACGAAAGACTTCGATTTTATTGTTTTCATCACTCGTGATTTATACTCGTGGCCATTGTCTAGTACGCAAAATTCTAATTTAAAAAATTCTGGTCAAACTTTTAGGTGAGTTTCTATACTAAAAAGTGTTTACAGAAAAAAAAAAAACAGATCATCGTTAAAGCACTAGCTTATACATTCCACTCAGAATCTAAAAAACACAGATTTTAATTTTGTTTTTTTGTAGAACGAACCATATATTTTTTTTTTTTTGGGGGGGGGGGATTTTTTTTTGCAACGCTTATCATATTTATACACTTCAGTCAATTTATTTCCATTTCGTCCAACTAAAATGATAGATTAACATGTATGAAGATAATTGATCTAGACTGGAGACGACGCTATTGTAAATAAATATCGCATTTTTGATTCGTCGATACGACAATAATATGAGCTACATGGAATTTCCAGAGAACTTCTAAAGAAATGGAAATAAAAAGAATGCAGTCTACAACAATAAAGACATATCGCGTTTAAAAATACAAAATAGGTATACAATAAAATGATCAGATCAAGGTATTAAGATATGAGAATAATCTCGTAAAAGCTCAGACGGAATGTTTTATCGCGACACATCTGCCGTATAAATTTTCGAGTAATATCGAATAACACTGAGCCTTGAGTGGTTTTGAAAAGATTTTCGAGCTTTTAAAACGAAAATATTTCTTAACACGAGGATGAATATAATAGTTTACTCTGTAAAGCGTATATACGTATCAAATACCTATCTTATAACACACACACACACACGCATTATGATAAATGGAATTCTTTAAAACTGATATTATATATAGCGATGGAACGCATTAACTCGTTTTACAATAAACGGGGAAATTTAATACTCGAAAATATTACTTTTATTTATTGCTACGGAGAGAAAAAAAGATGAAAATTATGAGTTTAAAATTTAACCATAATCATAAATCTACGTGTAAATCAGATTTCAACAATAGAAAAATATTATAATCGTAATAATTGCCGACTAAAGTAATTTATTGACATTCTTATATTAATTAAATCATATTAGTGTGTCACTCTAAATTTATATTTTTTTGTTATTTATTTTTTTTGTGATATATTTTATATCGATTTTGTACAAATTATACGATATTTTTATATCACACCTTTCTATTTAATTGTACGATTCTTTTGAAAATTAAAGAATTAATTTGGATTTTAATGTCATGCGTAATGTTCTATACTTAATAACAAAGTCGATTGTTCTAAATGAACACGTAAACCCCTAAATTACCACTTTTTACACGTTCTATGAGGAATTATGTGACTTCTTATACTACTGGTATTATGCAATCATGAGTATTGATCTAAATAAATTAACTAAATAAAAAAATGTATTATCTTTTTTTTGTACCTTGTTTTGCTCACCGTTTACTGTAATTTCAAAAATGTAATTATTCGAGGGTACATCGAAATTAATAAATAAACACATAATAATTACGAAGATTCCTGCGACAAACGAATTCTTTTTACGCGCCACTAAATTACAAATATAATACAGTTAATATGATAATTATTTTCTAAATATTCATTCGAATAAATCGAACCGATTTCGACTTAGTCGTGCCAGTCATTCGACGGTTATAAAACGGTTATATTCAGAAAAATTCCTGAAACATTTTCATAGGAAAAAACGCGTCAACTATTCGTCGTTGTCATTTCAAGGAGCTCCCGAAGTGTCCGTTCTCGTTAAAAATTTCGCGATATGATTTCGAGAACCGTGCAAGTTTTTCTCGAACTGATCGATAAATATTTAAACTGCGCGCGAAATGTTTTCCATTTCTTCTGCGACGGAGCAAACAAATCCGACAAGAGAACGCTTATCGCCATTTTCACCGTATTCGTTGTCAACGGCAATATCACGTAAATCTGCGAAAGTCGACGAAACGAAAAGTATTTTTTTTATTGTTAATATTACAATTTCTCCATCCCGTGTTTATTCTTTAAGACTTTTATACTCAACCGGAGATCTTCAAACTTTTTCACTCGACGACAGTAAGAGGCTCTATACTTTTAAGTGTCCGAACACTTGACATGATTTTAAGTTTTATGCAACAACTTTTTTTTTTATCCTATTGTTTGTATTTTTGATAATAATCTTCATGTGAGTACGTAATTATATGAATTCAAAAGTATGTGTAAAAACCGGGCACAATTTGGACTATGGGTATTCTTCACCATTACGACGGTGGTATACTCTTGATGTGCGTGATGATTTTTAAACAAACTAAAAAATGATTCTTCCATAAAACGATTCTATGCGAAATAGAATATTTCGAAACAAAATATTGATTTGTAAAAAGATCTATTTTTCAGTGTTTTGAAATTTGAAGATCTGATAATTATAAATTGACGCAACAGATTTGAAATAAAAAATAATGTGAGTAGAATTATATATTAATTAGTGTGTATACAAAATATAATTACAATATATTTATGGTACACAAAAATGGAGAACGCTACAAATTAATGTCGAAAATAATTTTTATACTAGTATAAAAATTACTACTCTATATATATAGTAGTTTGAGATGTAATTCTAATTTTAAACTCATTTTTTTATTTCATTTAAATTTTTTAATTTTTTTAAATTCTTTAGTTAGTTCAATGAGTTTAATGGAAGTCTCTGTCCATTACAGCTACTTTTAGTTTTTATAAGTGTTTTCTTCAATATGAAGTTCTTGTACAGCCTCTTCTTGCTTTTCCATCTAATGTTTTTTAATTGTTGTTATTCATCCATTGTTTCTTACTTTATTCCCCACCCATTCTTCATTTCTCTAATTGTTTTCTATAACATTCTTTATTCGTTCATTATTCTTGATTATACTTCTTCATTTTTAATATTATCTGTCAAAAGATTTTCAGTGTTCTTCGTCTGCACCATTTTCCAAATAGTATCAATCCTTTTTCTCTATTTTTAAGTATTGTTTATGTTTCTGCCTCATGCACTATACTTCATATTACACATTTTATAGGAATTTTCCGGTCTTTAGACTATAGTAATTGTATTCCCCGTAAATATCTTTTACATCTTGTATTCTTGTAGAAAACCTGTTTTGCCTATGCGAAATTCGGTTCTTCACATTAAATTTATAGTCTTTTACAAAATTATTCATTCAACCAAATTCGCCCACGAGTAGAAAAATACACAAGAAATATTTCGGTAAAATAATTTATTTTCGAATTATGAATAAAAATTTTACTTGAAAAATGTATTAAAATGTAATTAAATTTATTATAATTTATAATAAATTTTAAAAATGAATTATTTTCACATATTTCTAAAACGGTTAGATATAATAATAATAATTATTATTATTAATTATTGATAACGGATGAAAATTTTGAGAATCGTGCACTCTTTGTTTTAGAGTTCCGACTCAATTACTATAATCAAATTTATGAAAATATAGTTTGCCGTTTTTTATTTTCAATTTACCGCAATAGTTTTCATTACGTTTGACAAAACTATTGAGTACTATTGAGTACAAAACTATTGAATCCTATATTATAGTAAAGTGTAATAAACGTCGTTGTAAAAAAACACTAGTGCCTCTTCGCTGTCTTCAGGTACAAAAATTTACCCGACTAGATTTAACAAAATATAAACACAAGTTTATCTATTTGCACCTATTGTACAAAACGTTAAAATTATAAAATGAAAATGTTGTATAACTCCGAATAGAACGTTTAAATTTAATAATCAAATTAATTGCATTAAGCTAAAATATTCATTAAAAAAAAAAAAAAAAAAAAATTTTGTCCCATTTTCTCTCTATATTATTCTAAACTGGATAACGTATCGAATTTTTTCATGGTCAAATACCATTTTCGCTCCGTCGTTTCGACGAAAATAGTGGCAAATCATTCGACAGAGTTTCAGTGAAAAAATAGTAATACATTTACGGTATCTCATACGCTCGGAATCTTTGTGACAAATCACCACGAATCGCCTGTTTTCACGTTGTAAATTATTGCGAATCGTATTCGCAAACGGATAACGGGTCATCACGTCGGATATGCGTTTACGCGAACACTCGCGCCTTTTACCGTATACGCGAATAATATTATCACATATAGGTAAAAACAGATTCGTCCGGACAGAGCGTATAAATCTCGTGCAAGACGTGTATATAGAGGTAGGTAGTCGCACAATGATTTTTCGGAAAAAAATAAATCTATTTACGTTCTCCGGCGTCCCGCGTTGCCCGTACCGTGTAATAGTTTTGAAAGTTATGAAGCGCAAAACTTCAACATAATTAATGTGTCACTTCCCTTTACGCGTATAATATATTCCGGTAGTTTTGTGTAGTTCGAATGAAAGTTTTCGAGCAATAAATATTTGTGTTCTTTTATAACACACACACACACACACACACTCACTTAAATTCGGGTTTTATTTTACCAAAAACATAACTCTTCTGAAATTCTAAAAAAAATAATAATAATAATAATAACTCTACTGGAAAATCCGTCGACGCTCGCGTTGAATGTGTTCGCGTTGTTAATAATAATGGAACAATATTAATGGAAGTACTAACAATAAGATATGATTTCCGGTACAGGCGCATATATAACGTAAAATAAAGTAGATCGCTAATGATAATAATTATAGATGAAATTAATATCCACTATTTTTCAGTGGCGGCGGTTTTCACGGGGAGGCAAGGGAGGCACCATTTCACTTCACTTATGTGAAGCACATTCCACGCCCGAGTGGGTCGACAAAGTTATTACTTTCACACATAGGCACAAATTTTTATTAAATTCTGGAGATACTTAAGTTCCATATTACCGTCACACATAGGTAAGAGACTTCGACAGCTCTGGATCTCATCATAACCTCTAAGAAATGTACCAAACATTTAAAATTAAAATTATAATAATAGTTCATTCAAGAAAATAAATCTAATAAATCCAAATTTGTCTTTTATTTAAACAACAAGACCATAACTCATTGATACATTTATTAAAAAATATTTATGAAGAAACAAAAGCTTTTTTCTCTCAAATTTATTGGATACTATTTCAATGTTAATTTCAATATGATGTTCTCCATCCATTAATGCTTAAATTAATCTATTTTGTGTACACTAGTGCATGGTTCATAATTTTAGGAACTGGACCGGATTAAAAAAATTAAAAAAAAAAATACTACGTGTCACCTAAGAGACCAAGTTATACAAATATTAAATTATTACATTTAATAACTATTTTATTGTAGGTAACTATATAAATACATGGTAATTATTAATATTTAATATGGTTAAATATTTGTATGGCTAGAATATTTGTATGTACATTGATATTATAATAGTCGATCAGTCCGAACTGATGATTTTTTTTACTAAAATCGGACCGTACTGAAATAATTGTTGTTTGAATTAAGACAGGAGAGAAATTCTTAAAAAAAAATCAGCCAAACTGAATCGATTATTTTCTTTTTTTACAAGTCAGGAGTCAAGACCGCACTGATATTGACTGGACCATGCAAAATACTAATGGGAATCACTGGAGTTTTTCTCAAAAGGCGCATGAAAATTCAAACACCAAAAAGTACAGTATTATATGCTGTTTCATTATTATTATTATTATTATTATTTTGACTATGTACAAAGTATAAATCTATACAGTCAGAAGATTAATGAAAAATTATCTACGATTGTACAATAATACTAGTTAAATATAAAAAAAAAATAGCTGAGTAGTTAGTTAAAGTCCAGAGAGGAAAATGTCCTCTTCTCTGGACACCTATATGATATTATTATTGATTAAAGGATTATTATAATTTTTTTATTATTTATATACAACTGGTTGTTTTTAAATCTTTTATTTTTATTTTTTGATACATGTAAATCTATTGATAATTATTAGACACCGTCAAATCACTCTGAGTACATGTGCGCATGATGTGTTTGTTTTTATTTTTTTTTTTTTTTTTTGATTTGTTTTAGTGTCAAACACGAGGGAAAGAAAAAACACGGATCGATACGACAGCGGAAGGTGCTTGCGAAATTATTACTGAGCACACTCACCCCTTTTTGTTATTGTTGTACAAATACAACCAGACGGTTCGGCGCGGCGACACGGGGCCCGACCACAAATCACCAGTATTTGACGGGCTTTCTTTCTCTCTGTCTCTTTCTATCTAGACTTCTCTGAACGTAATTCGAACCGTTTGCCTCAGGGACTGCCGAAGGCCAGATGGGTCCCTTCTTTTAATCTTCACGGTCGTGTACACGTCTCGTTGTCCTCCCACCCTCCCTCTTTCGCGTTTGAGCATTCGAAGTCGTAATTAAAAATGCACCAAAAACAACTGTGATGCGAACGTATAGCCGGCAAAACAGTGAATGGTAGGGGGGAACGAGGCGTAAGCGACTCGCTGGAATGAAAATCCAAAAACGTTTTGCGCAGATGACTCCGTGACACAGCTCTGTTATTGCAGTGCGAAAGTACCACGTCTATACGAGTTGGTGATGTATACAATGACCAGCACCCTTGTTAGAGAATTTCTAAAATCAATGTTTTGATAAAAGTTGCGAGTAATAATTGATGAGTAAACTGGTAGATAATTTTGCACCCAAAAAACAATAAGTAAATAATTAATATGCCACGTAATTTATTAAGGGGAGAAAATGGCGATTATTTGGATTTCAGCTTGTAAAAATCTATTCATAAAGCTGATTTTTATGAAAATAGTTCCACGAGTAAAAAAGCACTTGAGGGATTTTTTGATTAAACAAAATTTCTGATAGATATCTGATATAATCGAATGTTTTATGAGATTTTTATTGAAAGAAATAATATATTATTTTATGTAAAAATGACTATTTTCATACTAATTTTAACTTAAAACATGTGTAAAAATAAAAATTTAATAACGATTTTCGAAATTTTTCATATTTATTAGATATTTATATGGGTGAGATTATGCTTAATTTTTAGCTAATAATATCTCATGTTCAACATTTTATTAGATAAAATCATACAAAACATTAGGTAATTCTGAAATTCCATATTTTTTCCGAAAGTTGTCTAATATTTTTAGAAATTTTTCCGTTTGTAATACATTATTTTTGATAATGGGTGAAAATGTTAGGTTTTTAATCCTATTATGTTTGGTGCTATAGAGAAATTAATTATTAGAATCGATCGTTTACAATTCTCATTTAAAGCATATTTTTTCGTTATTACTAAATTGTTTGACATGTTTTCCTCACTTTCGGAAAAAATATTAAGAATTTGAAAAAATAACATACTTTAATAAAGTATAAATACCACTTTGGTGTAATTTCTAATCTAAAGAATTACTTTATGCAATTTCAAGACAAGAGTTTTTGTATAAAAAATTATTACAATGAAAAATACTAAAATATAAATAAAAATCATTGTACAACTATTAGGTACGTCGCTGTTCTCAGAATCTAAAAGTGCTTTCTTATATGGAATATTTTAATTATAGGTAAAAAATTGATGATTTACTGTTACACAAGGTGATGTATAACACAAGCTCATTCGACAATTTTATTCTCGGAATAATTTTGGTCCTATGTCATTTCACTACTTCGTCACACTAAAAATGTCATAGACAAATGATGAATATAAATCAAATAGTATTTGAAGAAAAAGAAAACTGTTCAAATATATTATATCAAAATTTTATGATTACTGTGATTCGTAATATAATAGTGTGTGATAATAATATTATTTAATTATGTTTGATAAGATTTAATCATATCACCTATAATTATTATCACACGACTCCCTCTGGGAAGCACTGGTGCAACACGTAGTATTAAAATAATATTTCCTTTTTAAAATTATAACAATATAATAATACTCATGATGTAATAAAATAAATATAAATTATAAAATAATACATCCCCCTTTTAAACGTTCTATTAAATCTCTCCTCCCCTTGTTAGCACGAATATTTTGGCTAATTACGTCGATACCATTGTTCGTTTCAGACTCTTGTTGATCTGGGGTAACAACTCAAGGGTACAAAAACAAGTGAGCGTTTTCCTTTTTATTTTCGTAATTATCCACTCCACTATTGAAGTAGCAAAGCATAAATTATTATAATTACATCAAAAATTATATTAATCAGTTAATATAAAAATTAAGTCACTGAGAACAACTTAATGCTTATTACGATATATCATCATTTTATACAACTAGTATGTTTTATATTTGACTTATGATTAAAGTGAGATGACTTATGGTTAAAACACTAAGTATGGATAAGATGTATTTGGAGTTATTGTCTGGAGAGGGGTACATCATTTTCATCAGAGAATTCACTCTCTCCGTCACTCCTGATATAAGCACTGCTCAGATTCGGCTTGCAACAAAAAAAAAAAAAAAAAAAATACTGAGGAGCCCTCTTCCATGTACACACAATATAATGGTATTAGGCGTTTTCCTACGACGACGTGTTTATATATTATTATTATTATTATTATCAGCCCCGTTTCGGTCCTATGCAAACCGACCGCGTGCACACGATATCGACCACCGTAAACGCGAACAAACACGCCTTTAGGTTTATCATTACACACACAAAGGCCGATCTCCGCTCGTAAACAATGGCCGTTTACTCTGGGACTCGACAAATCTTGCGTATTTGTTGACGGCGAATACGGCCCCCCGAGAAAACCGAATCGTCGTGAATCGATGCGGTCGCCGCGAGTGCGTAAATTCATAATGCTATCATCACACAAATTCGACTTGCCCCCAAAGGTTATTTTTTGGTTACGCGATTCAACACGATCGAACCAACCCGACTAATCCGATTCCATCTCAACGAAACACTTGGTGAAAAACAGCTGCTGCTTCCACCGCGCTCTAGGTCCAAAATATCCTGTGTAAAATATTTCGTAATCTAGATTTTCTCGAAACAATTTTAGTAATTAAGTCGTGACCCCAAAACTCAAAGTTCTAGAAACTTTAAACATTTACCAAATATCAACAATTTAGTGTAATATAGACATAGATGAAAGTACTCATGTTTCAGGGGGTAGTAAAATCTTTTAAAATGTACAACTTATTCCCTAAAATAATTTTCATTCTAGACCACTGTAGACACTTTCATAAAACATAACTCATAAGCCATTTAATAGCCAACATTCCTTTTTTTTCATTATAAGTATAACATTTCTTTCGGAATGTTTTTAATTTTATATAATATATATTTTCATATTTTAGAGTACATTAACAAATACATACTAATGTAACCAGTATTCCCCGATAATAATACCACGGTTATTCTCATTAATATCATTATCAAACTATTCTACAAATTAGAAATGAAATATTTCAAATCATAATAATCTATAATAATGAAATTGTACAATATTATAACGTCAACCGAAAAGAAAAAAAAAACATTGAAGTTGAATAGCTGTTTAATAATTAAAAGTCGTGGTTTGGATATATGGGGATGTTAATTTTGAGTCTGTAGTACTAAGTCATTCTAACAACGCTCAAGTTGCACGTACGAATATAGCTGAAAATAATTTGGTAACTTATACAATTGAAAATATTCCTTTCTTTGTAAGTTTCTATCTTATGCAAATTCAAGTTCTTGATACTGTAGGCTGAAAATTCAATAAAACCTCACTCGTTTATTATGACATATTACGGCTGTAAATATAATTATGTATAATTTACTGAAGCTACGCTCAGAATTTATCAAATTTATCGTTTCTTTAAAACTCAACACACCCACGACACGGTCTTTTTATTTTACACTTGGTAATAATACGTATTATACAGTTTCACATATTATGATTTATAAGATATTTGTTCAGCCATTTATCGTTACAGTTTGTTTCATATGTAATTGAATTATATGATTTTAATGCATTATTTTGGATTCCATTTATATTTTTATCAGTATCACATAAATTATAGGTAAACCTTCTACGGCTTTTGTTCTCTTAGATCGTTATCAAATTTTACCGTCAATTAAGATATTTCAGTGAAGCTGCACCTAACAGCTGGCAACCACGCGTTTAAACGCGTATTATAGATCACTGCTTTCTGATTTAATATGTGTAGGGAGGGTATCTTCGGGTTTTCGGAGGGAAATACGCACATCCAACGATTATTGTTTGGCCTATACCAGACTTACGATGGCCGAGGGCCAAAATCTCGGGCACAGTCGCAAGACGTTCGCGGTTCATTTGTTTTCCGATTTCGCCAAATATTGTTTCACCGCGGATACAATAGTTAGATAAAACAATTTACTTTAATATTTAACGCTGCAGCGGCAAATCTAGATACTTAAATTAAATGACCGAAATAATAATATTATTTTAGTCTAAAAGTAAATCACGTATGTGACATTTTCGAATAGAACCATTTTGTGCACGTAACAAACTAAATGTATGTATATTTCTATTCGCGTTCTTGTGGACTTAATTTGTATTATTTTTCAATATTTTAATCCAGTGTAACAGGATTGGCAAACGTAAATATGTTCGCGAGCCACACGTATAAAGCAAAAGAAACTCGTGTTAAACGGGATACCCAGTTTGATACTTATTATTTTCAATAATGTTTTAATATAAAAATTAATTTTTCAATACAATACTGTCAATAATCATTTTAAATGTTTATATCTCAATTCAGAATTAACCAATTAGCTTTTTTTTCTTATTTGATATTTTGGATTTTTCAAAAAGTCCCGAATTCCCCATCTTACCTTAATTCAGAGGTAAGGTAGGACATTATGCGGGTAAGACGAAAGTCGTGTTACACTTTATGATGTAAAAAACTCATTTAGTAATTTTTACATTAACTAAATAAGTCACAGAGGGGAAAATGTGTATTATTTCTATAATGTTATATATGGGTCTCATTTGACTTGCATAATATTGTTTTTTCTATCTTACCCCAAATGGTAATTTTTTAATTAAACGATTCTTAATTATATTAACTTAATTTAAGAATATTTAGCGCCAAATCGACATAATTTAACTGATTATCTTTATACGGAACAACGCAAAACTACAATAGTACAATAAGTACTATTTAACATATTAATACATCTTTATCACAAAAATAATATGTAGAAATATTTTAGAAAAAATACATTAACATAAATATATTTAGCTTAAGTTATGTAAAATCATGTATTCGTACAGTAAAGATATTTATTTAATTCGTATAACTATACTTTTTTTTAAATATTTTATTATTATTGTATTTTTTACGTTTTTATTATTTTTGGCCAACTTTTCCAAAACGTATTATATATTATAACTTTGTCTGAGACACTGTCAATTTATTAGTAAAAAGCATACTCAAATCCGTTGAATATTTTTCGAAATATGCACGTACATCGAAAAAGGTGCTTCAATTAATCAATAATATAATTATTATATATTATGTGTGTGTGTTACGGGCAAAGTAGGAAGTCGGGAATTGTATTCAATGCCCGGGCAATGTGCATAATGCCCAATTTTCAAGGGCAAAATTAGATAATTTAACATTGCCTGGACACTGTATACAATAAATAAATTTGGGCACTGTAGATTCCACAAGCGTATTATAGTTCATCGGGTGTTCGGTTGACTCCGCTTTGTTCCGCAGATCAAAAATATCCCTTGACTTGCCGTGTAAAGTGGAGACATTTCGTCTTGATAATCGACTTGCTGTGCAACGTGGGGACATATAAAAGTGTGCTTATAATGAGCGGCGACTACTGTATTTGATATATAAATTGAACAAATAGTTCAATAAATAATAATAAATTACGAATAAAATAAAATAAATTATAATTCAAAAATATCGATATCGATGTTTTACAGTATCGATGTCTGATAGAATGTGGGATGCGATTCGAGTATATGGATTTAGGGTACCTGAAAACCCCGGAGGCTATTTAGGTGCGCCGAAAATACGTGTAGAAAGCTGAATTTAATTCATTTTGCCCGGCCAATCTAGCACAATGCCTGGTTAATGTATGAACATTGAACAGTTTAAGTATTAAAATGATCATTCTTACATTGCCCGAACATCTTACACAATATTCAGATTTTCTACATTGCCCGTGACATTTATATATATATATATATATTTTTTTTTTTTAATCAATTAAATATAAACACCTAAATATGTATTAATCAATAACATATATATTATATATATATATACAATAAACATAAAAAAATATTCAATGATATAAAATAAGTAAAATGAAATGAAATTACAGAACAGTAATAATTTATCAGCAATTATTTACATTTACTGTATTTTGTCGTCAGAAATTCGTTTGAAGTTTAAACCAAATCTGTCCACTGTTCGGCCCCGCTACTGCTGACATATTTGTGAAAATTATCGGAATTTCAGTCTTTTCACACGGTTCGACTTCGAATTCCGATAATAATTTCACCAAAGCTAATTTCGTTTCAATCTCAGCGAAACGTTTTCCTAGAAAAAAAAATATATATATGACGTATTAGAGCACAAGGTGAATTTACACTTCTAACATTTTAATGACGTTAATTTTACAATGTAAGTGTATAATATGCTTACCGATACAAATCCGAGGCCCGTCACCGAAGGGAAGATAAACGCCCTTGGGCAATTTAGCCTTTTCTTCGGGCGAAAACCTCTCCGGATTGAATATACTTCCGGATCGCTATAGTATTTTGGGTCGTTGTGAAGGCTCATTATGGGAATTATTATTTTTTGTCCCTTCTCAATGACCAACGTATCGTTTGGCACATGATACGTCCTTGCGGCTTTTCTGAACAAGGCGAAAGGCGCAGGGTACTTGCGGAGTGTTTCTGAAAATCGTATGCAGACATTACTAATAGAACTATCGCAAAGGAAGAAAGGTTATTACAGTGTTTGGTTTTAATTCTAAATTCAAATGGCTATAGAAAAAAAGTTGACTTATGATTTTCCAGATGTTTTCAGGTCAAAAGAAATGTTTGTGAGTGAGATCCTAACTTAAAAAAAACGAGAAATTTTCAAAATGCTATAATTAACTTAAAATGTATCAAATCTTTTTGAAATTTTTATAAAATATTCTTGTGTTCATTTTCAGTTGTTGGTAAAAATTTCAAGCTTCTAGATACATTTTTTTTTAAAGTTATGTTAAGACGCAATTTTCAATTTTATGTAAATACCGATAATTGCATATTTTGCCGTTTTTGTCAATTATTTGACAGATTTTAGACGTTTTTGGAAAAATTATTAAGAAATTTAAAAAAAGACCTCTTTAAAGTACTATCTGAGTATGATTCTAGATCTATAAAGTAACTGATCGAAACTTGTGGACAAATATTTATATATGAAAAAGTGTTTCCTGAAAGAGAAAAAAAAAATAAACATCATTGTAAAATCATCTCGGTCCACTAAAAATCTAAAAAATAAACATTATTGTAAAATTCTAAGCTTCTTCGCTCCTCTCAGAATCTAAAATAGAATGTTAAATATAATGCTATATTATTATAACTACTAATTCGAACTACCTGCTATAACCATATTTAAATAGTTGAGTTCTGATAGAAAACTGCTGTCTACCACTCCGTTGAATTTAGATTTGGTCGATTTTATCTCATCTCGTACCCTGTCTTGAATGTGCTTCTTCAGTGCTAGTTCTTGCAAACAATAAGAAGTGGCGGTGGATACGGTCTCGAATCCGGCGGCAAACATATCCAAAGCATTAGCTACGATTTGTGTTTCGGTAAATTTTTCTGAAAAAAGAAAAAAATCTAAGGAAAATTTTACAAATCATAGTGTTAGTAAGAAAGTGTTCCAAAAAAAAAAAAAAAAAATGCGAAAAATAAACTGTAAAAAGTAGATAATTCTTCCAGTAAATACTATTTAAAATATATTTAGTATGAATCACGCATAAACTACATACCTATATTCAGTGTTTCAGTGCAAGAAAATTTTGGAAATGTGAAAAAAAAATTTTGGACATTTTTCTAACATTTTTTTTCTCATTAAATATTTTTTCATTTATTTATTAGATTAAAAAAAAAAAAAAAGTAAAGTAAGTATTTTTAACAAACTTTAAGTAATCGGCCAACTATATTATTCAATAAAAAAATAATTCATATCCGTTTCACTATAATTCTTGTATATGATACATTTTTATAAATTATATTACAAAATAATAATGAAGAAAAAATTGTCAATCAGGGACTCCCCTTTTAAATGTTCAATTCCTTCGAAAAAAATATGCCGTATAGTTTGAGAACCACAAGAATGAAATTTAAAACACGAAATTTTTTTGAAAACTAGGTATAGGCTGTATAGCTATTATAAAAATGAATGATATTATTGGAAATAAAATGCTGAAACGTCAAAATTTTTCACAAAAATAAACTATAAAATAACTTTCTTCAATTTTTTCTAAAATAAAAATACTTTTCTTGAATTTTTTATCAGAACAATAAATTTAATTAATATACAAAATATTTCCCACGGACAGTGAAGCGTAAATGATGTGGCAGAAAATGATGTCAATGTTACGAAGGTATTTTCGTATACGATGGAATCGAGAGAGAATGAAGAAAATAAACCACACGACAGGCGATGCTAGTAGTACATTGGTACGTTAACAGTGACAAAAACGGCTTTCGTACTGCACCCTTCCATTCCAGACGTTTATCATATTTTACCACTTCTGAGTCCAGTAATATAAAAATGGTCGTTAAATCTCTAAACACTGACGCTGCGGGAATCCGGTCGAGATGTCTAGGAAACGACGGGGCAGAAAAAAAATCACGTCCCTCGACCTCACGAAAAACCTTTCAGAATTGGTATTTTTCGATTATAATCTATACGATTTCATTTCATTTTTTTTTTTTTTTTTGGGAGGAGGGGATCCTCAAATCGAAAATCGAAAAGAAAAACAACATAAAAATAAAATATTAAGATATAACAAAGCCATCATCTTCAGTTTTTTTGTTAGTGATTACGCAGAACCCATTATTTTTGTTTCTCAAATTTCAAAATTATATTTAGTTTATACACTAAAAATTAAGTTTCTGTATACGATTATTTTAAATGACATAGTTTAAAATATTAGGATATTTTTATGATATTTCGTAGTCAATATTTCTGGATTGTCTTATTTTTTTTTCTTTAAGTCCTGTTTTATAATTTTCAATTTTCAATCACCATAATGCACACTGCGAGTATGAAAATTACGTCAAATGTCGATTCACATGAGTTTTTGGAAAGAAAATTAGTGAAATATTCATTTTTACATAGTAGATAATATTTTAGCAATAGATTGTATACCTGCTCGTTACATAAAAATAAAATCACAAATATTGTCGTCAGATCACTCTCCACTGAGTACCTTAAGCACTACAGTAACACATTTTAGCGACACTGTGTAGTACATTACACATGTGCAAGAGTTACATACATCAGTTCTGTCGAGACGGGATTTTGAGAAGGTCGTCTGACCGAAATCAAGTCCCACGGGAGACGTTTGGAAAAACCCTATGTAAAAGACTCGATTTATGATACGAGTATTATTATAATAATAATTATGACGTCTCGCGCATAAAACGTCGCCGCCAAACCGATCCCTTTCGGTGTTTTTTATTACTGCGTATACCCACCCTTATAATACACGTGTATTATGCATGTATTTATTATTTTTACCTTCCTTTTTTTTTTTATTTATTTTTCATATTCTTTTTTTTTTTTTTTTTCTAGGTCCTGGCACGATTTATTACAGTCGCACCGACCGTTTCTGTCATCGGCACCCGACCGACTCTGCCCGGTGGCGGTGGCGAGCCCGTCGTGGAATTCCGCTCGAACTTTTGCGTCGGCCCACGAAAAACTCATTAAAACGCCTTTCCAAAGGACGCACCCATATCATAAAATATGATCGCCCGAGATAAAACTCTGCCGCCGCGTTGTTTTCGGGCAAAACGTTTCCGGCAAAAGTATTTCCATTTCGTTCGTTTTGATTTTACGACACCTAACCTCGTGGATTAGTCGTAGTAAAACAAAACGTCGAGTTTAGACTGTGTTGCCGCGAAACACTGTGTATTTATACGCGAGCGCACGCTATTAGAATAGTTTTTCTCGGTATGTATCTATTATTTGAATATTCGCACGTTTAATCGTCTATAAAATAAAAATTGCAAGTTATCAAAGAAAAACTCTAGATATTATGATTTAATTTTTCCAGTAAAATCCATCCAGACGAATGATTAGTTCATTCTTGTTATAGAAAAGGGCATTACACGTTATTCATATTATTCCCCTACTTTAATATAGTAATTAAAATTGCATATTCAAGGAACAATTTTCGATTCTAGTCAAAACGTTCCCAGTTTATTTTGTATTATTATTTAATTTTAAAAGTTAAATCATCTATTTACTATTGATAATTGACACAAGTCAGACCAGCTGAGTATTTAAGAATTTTATTTTTCATGGGGTGAGAGGGGTAAAGAACTTTTACCAACGCCATGCCCTAAGGACCTTTTTCCCTACTATTTCCAAAAACACACCATAAGTCTTAAGTCTACAATAGGAATCGCATTTATTACATTTTATTTAAATAAACAAGGTATAAATTATTTTCAAAAAGAAAATATTGAGCACAATTTAAATTAACAATTGTATAAAGTTTTCATTGAAAAAATGAAAAAAATGGTTATTTTATTCAGAAAAATTACCAGTTATATGTATTACATAATACTCACAAGACAAATTATAGGAAATTTTCGGTTCATACTATCGAGAATTTCCAATTGTGTTTGATAAAAAGAGATATTTCAAAAATATTCTGTTAATCTCAAAAGTGGTTAAATTTGTTTGCACATAGGGTTTACGATATATTTTAACGTTCCAGTATTTTCATTTAAATTTAAGGTAGTTTTTTCTTGATTTTGGAAAAACTTTTGAGAATTTCAATAAATTTCCTCTCTAGAGTACCATCTAGTGACCATTTCTTGTCTAAAATTTTTCTGAATGAAACTTACAGACAAGTAATCATATATGAAAAAGTGCACATAGAAAAAAATAACAATAGTAATAAGCATCATTACAAAAAAGGCTATATTTAACATTTTATTTTATTAGATATCATAGGACCAGTGGGATATATGTATAATGTTCCCGATAAATTCTTGATCTAAGGAATTATTCCCAGGAATATTCCCGTACTTAAATTTGCGGTGATTTGCACATCACATACCTATTTTTTTATTAAATACATACACACAGTAAGTTAATTTTGAAATTTATTCTAACAAAAAAAATGTAAATTATATTTTTCCCTTTATCTTGATAATAATTAACACATTCATCTATTATTTGTAATCGCATTTATCGATTTTACGACTTGTCTACATAAAAGAAATATAAAGATGGATTTTCGGATATTTGATTACATTTTTACATATTTTCAAGTTCTCCAAAAGAGTTATAATGCTAAGACTTAGAATTTAATTTAAATATAATACGTATATTATATATTATTATAAATAAATATTAAAAAGATATTTAAAATTACGGAAGTTTAGATGGATGTTTGAGATCCGTTCTTTAGGTTCCACGTCATTTGACAGTAATTATTGTAATTATTACAATGTAAGTAGACAATTTATTTTATGGAAAAAAATACAAAAAAAATGGAACAAATTTGGCCGAATTTCATTACAATTTTAAAACTACCTCCCAAAATATTTACTTTTGTATTTTTATTTGCAGTAAATAAAAATTATTTTCCTTTGATACCAGAAATGTATTAGGGAAGGTAATTTTTTTCATTTATTATGCTTTTTTGCTTCATTTAAGTGATTTTTTTTTTTTTATTATTATTTTATAAAGCTAAAATATATTAAACTTGCGTTTGATACAAACCTATTAAGAGACGAATTAAATTGTGTGATTTTTTTTTTTTTATTTTGTATACTTACAATGAAAATATAATATCAGATATTTTATAGTCACAAGACAAACATTAGGATAAAACTGTGCTCTCGATTTTTGATAAACATTATTATACACTAAGTGTATATTATAGTATAATTATACAGTCATTAGTGTAATTATACACTAATGAGTAATGACTCATTAACAAGTCTTGTTAATGAGTCATTATCGTTTTAAAATAATGATATATGAATTAATGATTTACAAGTACGATTTTCCACGAACAATCATATTATTACTTTAATAAATAGGTAATATTGTGCTCCAAGAGCGTGTCATTCAGAACACACACACACACACACACACACACACACACAAACAAATCAAAAAGTTATTTGTAGGTACTACACATACCACTAAGATTTTATGAGGACACGGGACATTAACGTTTTATTATTACGACGAGACCTATTCTCGAACCGTTCGCCAGACTATACATAATAATAATATTGAAATAAATCGAAACGGTTACACAATTACAGTTTCGTAAATGAGCTTCTCTCCCCATTCACCGGGCCAATTCGTGCATATCATTTATTTATTTTTCAGTATATTATCATATACTGTATACGCAGACGGTTTATAGTGGTATTAAAAGTAACGGGGCACTTTGGTCTGCTTAGCACTCGTACTCTGGCCTCTTCATATCATTATAATAATAATAATTCATTAATATTTACTCAAATTCAAAATATTTTTATTAGGGTCGTAAAACTTTAATAGGTAGTTATTAAATCGATTAAAATGTCGACGTGTAGCACCGTTTTAATTTAGTCAACTATAGATTAACGAATATAATGATTGTTAACAATATTTATATGTTAAATTATCATAATAATATATTAATATTATGATAATAAAATTGTCGTAATATCGTTTGGGCACAAACGATTCGTTTTAATAGTCAACAATAAATCACTTGCTATATAATAATGCATTTATTATACCGCTTGAGAGCTACACGGAATATATACGTATATGCATTACAATAAGAAATCGTAAAAATATTTCGTATACACAGTGTCTGTCCCGAGAGGTTTTATTGAGATCATCAAATTCTACATTTTTTTTTTATTACAAGATTCACAGGGACCTAAAATATTTCATATTTTAATTTTAATTTAATATTTTTATCTTACTGTTTTCGAAAAATTTTAATACGGCATATAATCTCCTTCATTCTCGAGACTGGCTATTTAAATCAAACTATTATTCAAATGATTATAATTTTTTTTTTTTTTTTATTTATTTATATCCCCTGTTAAATGCACATTTTTATGTAATAGTATAAATAAATTGGTATATATAATTAATAATAAAAAAAAATTTTAGATCTTTTAGATTCTGAACGAAGTGAAGAAGCTAGTATTTTTACAATGATGTTTATTTTTTTTTTCTGTTTACACTTATTAATATGGATCTACTTGTCCAGAAGTATCTATCAGCAAATTTTTGAAATCAGATTTGCCTCTAGTCGGTACTTTAAAAAATCATTTTTTGAATTTCTCAATTTTTATTATTATTTTTATTTTTATTTTTTTTTTTTTTGAAAAACTACCTAAATTTTGTCAAAAAACACTCGGAAACCATAATCTTTTTCATCTAAACTTTATGAAAATTTACTTATAGATTGACCAATAATATGAGAAAAATTTTTGAGCAAGAAAACTTTGAAAATGTGAATAAAAATTTGGACATTTTTCCAACGCTTTTTTTCTCATTATTATTATTTTTTCTTTTCTTAATTTATCGGATAAAATAGTGTAAAGCATAGTATAAACTAGAAAGCTGGACATATTTCGGATCACGGATATTCTTCACTCTTCGGAGTGTATCGGATTATAGCTATTCATTAAAGCCGTTTGCTTGTCAGTCTAACTAGCTTTTGCATTTTTTCTTGAATTTGTATTTTTTTTTTTTTTTTTTTTGCAGACGTAGTGTTTCCAATTAGGGCAAAAATCAAAGTGCACACCCAGATATTTAGCTGAATCTTTTTGTGGGATTGACTTATGATTCAACGAAATTCGAAAATTTTCTGTTTTACGTAGTGTATAATTTACATGCACTGACTTATCACTATTGATCTTGATTTTCCATCTCTTTGTATGTGATTGGTCTGTACGTTTTCAGTCGTAGTCTGTTGATAACTGCTTGTTGCTAAGATTGCAGTATCATCAGCAGACATGGCCGTGATTGAGTTGAAATTGGTTGGGATGTCACCTGTGTAAAGCAGACAAAGGATAGGTCCTAATTCACTTCCTTGTAGAACTCCTGCTAATATTTTTCTTCAAGTTGTTATCGTTTCTTCGTGTAGAACTCTAAATCGTCTTTCTGTCAAATAAGATTTTAAAAGTGAGCACTAGGTGTGTGGTAGTTATTTTAGTAATTTTATAAGTAGTCCTTTGTGCCAAATCTTATCGAAAGCTCGGGCTACATCTAAAAACGCCTTTTATTTATAATAGCCTATAAATTTGGAATACATAAATTATTTAAAAAAAAAATTCAATACACCTGTACTCGGATTTTAATCACACCGGTATTGATACGTTTAAGATACGTGTAAACGAGACACTTGTGCACGTGTTGGTTAATACTCGGTCAAAATCAAGAGTTTTAAATTGTGCGGATACGAGTCGCAAAATAGGGTAAATGTACGCAAACTGGTACCGCCCTTTTCAAACACCTACATTTGTTCTATACCTTTTGACTTAACACGAAGTGTTATATTTGAATAATTCCTTAGTCCATGGGTTCAATTATAACTCTATATTGATAAATAATATGATATTTATTATTATTTTTTTTAATTTGAGGAGGATATTGCCCCCATGACCTCCTCTTTGTGACCGTGCCTGGATAAGGGCAGTTTATGTATGGTTGTGTGAACAATAAAAGTATGTCGACCGAACACGACACCATATATAATGCCAAAGCGCCGTTCTGATCGATGAACGGTAAACATAAAAAATAAGCGTGTAAATATTATAAAAACGCGACTGACCTAAATGGGATATATGTGTATGTATATATAGCACCGCGATATACTGTCAGTGAAAGATAATGAATTGAAATAAACGTATGTTGATGGGGTGTTGAAGAGTCCTAGTGATTGGTACAGGGTAACTCGATACACATATACACAATATGAAAATATCGTACCATTTACAATACATGAAACTATTGGTATAACATGTATAATACGCATTCCAGTGATGGATAGAAAAAAACATAAACGTGTACACATATATACATCTGGAGTAATAATAATAATAATTATAATAATTTGTACTCGGCGCCGACGCTGACGTGACTAATGATATTTTTGACAAAATAATAAATCGTAATCGAAAAAAAAAATAAATCGAAGGAAAAATGGTAATATTTGAAGTGCATGAGTGTGTGTGAACGCATGCGGGGGTATGCTTATTGGGCTAGGGGGTGTTGAGAGGATTTTCGGGGGTGTAGGGATGGTTTGCCGTACGATTGTGGATCCTGGGACAGTAGAAATAGAAAATAGATTAAGTATACACGTGCGATATGTTCCCGTGGTGGAAATGAGTCCGTGGTGAGATTAATGTCTGAAGCGTGACGAGAGAGAAAGAGAGAAAAAAAGGATATATTTTATCGCAACGCAGTAAGGTTTCTTGCGCGTAACTGCGGGAAACGTCTGTGAAGATTTTTTTCTCTCGATAAGACGAGATAAAATAAAATAAATCGAGTTCGAGAACAATTTTTTCCGAGTTAATGAGGTACATTACTACGAAGTACTTCATCTATCCTACGGTCTTTTATCAAAATTTTTGCATCCTTTTTCTCGAAACGTTGCTGGGTACATACCGTACTCAACATAATATACCACGGTGAGTTGAAAACGTTGTTACATTTTAAATCTTAAATCTGGTTAAAAACTTTTTGCTAAAATAATAATTAATTTTAAAATTTTCTCATGATTAATTTGACCTTTTTTATTGCCAATAAATGGTTCAAACATGAAATGTTTAGTGGAGATTTTAAAAATACATGGATATTAATATTATTAGACAAATATAATATAATTAAAATTATTAGAAACTAATGAAACGGTGTTATAGATTAATAACTCTATAATCTGTATTATAAGGAACAATATTATTATTGACACTAAAATAGATAAATAAACGAGAGAAAAAATTTAAATCGAAATATGATAAATAGCAAGATAAGCGCAAACTATTGATTAGACAGAATAATGTAGTATAATATTAACTTTTCTAACTATAAATTAAAACTTTAATATTCTAATTGAAGTGAAGAATTTATAGTTTCGCAATGATGCCGTTTATTTTTAATCTACTAAATCAGTTTTATTTAATTACTCTTCCAATAACTTTTTACATACAAAATTGCATCAACATGGTACTCCTAAAAAGTCATTAAATATTTTATTTATTTATTTTAGATTCTGAGCGAAGTGAAGAAGCTAGTGTTTTTACAATGATGTTTATTTATTTATTTATTTTATTTTATTTTTTTTTCTGTGTACAACTATTCGTATAGAAATACTTGTCCAAAAGTTTCGATCAATAACTTTTTTGAAACCCGATTCGCCTGTAGATTGTACTTTAGAGAGGTCATTTTTTGAATTTCTCAATTCTTCAATGTTTTTTTTTGAAAAAACTACCCAAAATTTGACAAAAACGACT
>JAIPRM010002186.1:19397-32021 GCA_025469315.1 Stegophylla sp. TES_Ste_2020 | reverse complement strand
AAATTTTGGTTATTTTTTTCACAAAAAAAAAAAAAAAAAAATTAAGAATTGAGAAATTCAAAAAATGACTTCTCTAAAGTACCAACTAGGGGAAAATTCGGTTTCAAAGAAATGCTGATCGAGGCTTTTGAACAAGTAAATCGATACAAAAAAGTGTATACAGAAAAAAAATAAACATCATTGTAAAAGCTTCTCCGCTTTGTTCAGAATCTAAAATATATTATGAAAAAATTTATAAACGATTTTCGAGATTTTTCAGTTTTTAGAAATCTATTATATACGAGTAAGATAATTTCAAATTTTCACAGCATAATACTAAGAATTTATAGTTCAATAAGAAATAAATGTACAAAAACTAAAAAATCTCTAAAATTCAATATTTATTTTGAATTGGTACTTTAATTTTTTGCCTTTATTACATTTTTGCTGAAAATGGGTAAAAATTTATTTTTGGGTTAAAGTTTCTGGTACAATTAGTTTTGGTATATAACTACATTACTAAATATATTTCATAAAAATCAAGTTTATCGCATATTTTCACTCAAATTTTCGGTAGTTTTTATTCGTTTTTAAAAATACAATTAGTAGTATAAAAAAATTGCTCATTTAAAGTATTACGCAAACCAAATTTTCTACTAGAAACAAACGTTACATGTAGTGATTAAATTATTTTATTTAATAGAAAAAGTGTTCACTAAAACAAAAATAAAATACATTATGGTTGTTCATCGCTCTTCAGGTAAATTAATTTTAGTAGATGTTTTGAATTCTAAACAAATTATATATTTAATAATTTCTTCAATGAAACAGAAATTTCAGTGAACTAAACAAAAAAACAAATGATCGATTTTGTTAGGAGTATGTTCAATAATTTAATGAAAGATAATCCATGTTCATTTTATTATTCGTGAGAATGACCAATTTCTCAGTGTTTTGAAATCTTTTCTATAGTTAAAAATGTTCTTGTCTGATTTTAACAAATGTGTTATTGAGAGTTTACTTACATATGAATAAGTTTATATTTAATTCATGATCCTAAAAGTAATAAATTTAGAATTAAATGTTTTTTTGATATTTAGACTGAATAAAATTATTATGAAAAAATTAGTTTCATACATCATATTCTAACTTTAAACGCTTGTAAAAAATATATTCGTTGAGTCGACACTATATTAAAAAAATTTGATTTTAAGAAAACACGTGATAAATCTTACAGTTAATAAAATTTTCAGCAGATTAAGAATTAAATATTTTATGAGTTTTTTATTTAAATAATTTTTCATTTTACGTAAAAACGACTAATCTAATAAAAAATTCTAACTATACTAATTTCTAGAAAAACAATAATTTTAGTAACAATTTAAGTTTATTACACATATATTATACGATTAAAGTTGTATTTAATGTTCGATTCATAATATCAAGAATTTAAAATTTTGGTAGAGAAAAACATACAAAAAACGAGACATTTTCAAAATTCTGTATTTAGCATAAAAGGTGTAAAAAATTGTTAAAATTTTTTTTAGCCTTTACTACACTAATGTTGATAATAGATAACAATTTCAAGTAGCTATTTTATTCTTATTTTTGGAATTATGATTTTATTACTGAAACCTATTTCATAAAAATTTAGTTTACGGCATACAATGCCGTTTTTAATCATTTGTTCGGTAGTCTTTCCCTACGCTACGCAAAACTATTGAGAAAATCGAAAAACAACATCTTTAAAATAAGTACTATATGAACACGACTTTTGATACTAGCACTGTTCTGAGAATTTTTCCCCTTAATTGGGTTATCTATATTTTCTGTGGATACTTTTTCATGTAGAAATACTTGTCCAAAAGTTTTTACCAACAACTTATTAAATCAGACTTCGTTTCTAGATGGTACTTTAGAAATTTTTCAAAATTCTTAATAGTTTTTCCGAAATTTTGGGAAAAAACTACCAAAATTTGACAAAAACAGCTTTAAAGTTTTTTTTTTATCATTTTTCCTTCTTCTGAAAACACTTTTTCGTATAGATATACTTGTCCAACAACTTTATACAGTAACTTTTTAGACTGAAAATAAAAAAGTTGATTCTTTAGAGGTTTCAATACTTTCTCCAAGTGTAAAGAAAAACTACAAAAAAACGGTAAAATACGCCACAACCGGAATCAAAAAAAAATTGAATTTTGTTTTTTAACATAACATCAAAAGCAATAGAGCTATAAACTTACTTTCATCAATTACTAAAAATAGTTAAACGAATACATCAAAATAATTTCAAAAACATATGATAAATTTTGAGCCATTTAACAAAATTTTTAACATTTTGAAAATAATGGAAATTTTACAGTTTTATAATTTTTTATTTCATAAAATTTCTAAATTTTAGTATTAAAACTTCAAAATTTCATACAAATATACTCATAAGTTAATACTTATGAGTATGTACTAACGGTACTGTAAAAATATCAGAAACTATAAGTCAACTTTTATTTTTTAGCTATTTTAAGTTAGAATTTTTATAAAACTGATATTTTTTACGTAAATTAATGATTTTTTTTTCAATCCTAATCTCATAAAACATTTTATTTTTAATCTGATAGATTATCATTTGGTAAGAAAATATCTTCGCGTGTCTACATAAATTACAATTTTCGTGGCACTTGGTTCTAAAAATAATTTTTACAAGCGGTTAAAGTTAGAATTACGACTCAACTGAAAGTAATCCTCATAATCGTAGATTTCTTTTCTTTATTATTGCGTAACATATCATACGAAATCGATCATTTACACGAATAGTGAAATGGACATTGATTATTTTTTTATTAAATAAAAAATTTGCTTAATATTTTACAATATATAATTCAATATAATACAAACGATAATTATTGTATATTAACTGAAGCTCCGTTCAGAATCATTTAATTGAAAAAAATCAATTATCACATTCATCAAGAGTATCCCATCCGAGAAGCAAAGAATACCCATGGTATGAGGTATGTTCGGTTTTTTCGCGTATATATTTTTTCCAATTAAAATAAAATTATCATTTTAAAATTTAAAACCAAAATAAGTCTCTCATTTTAAATAATGTTATGTACATTTCTTTTAAAAATAGAAACAAGTACGTAGTTAAATTATTCATTGATTTTTGGTTTCAAAGGATAGAGCAGTTAACTCAGAAGTACCATGCTTTTAAATACCTAAATTTCAAGTGAAACACTTGACATTTTATTTTAAAATAAAAAAAAATTTGAAAAAGATCATTGTAAATTGTATCATTGTACTATTATTGTAAACCAGCAACAGTGCCGTTCTTAAACTTCGTTTAGAATGATTACAGAATTATTTGTTTTACCCAATACATCAAGACTAATGATCAAAAGAGAGTATTATATTTAATACACGCTTATTTGACTATGAGTATAATGAATTTTTTAAATTTACTGTTCTGCAGCAATTATTCTTATGTTAGGATTCGCAGGAAATTTATCTAAATAAAACAAGTCTTTTTATAGTAAATAATAGATCAATTTATTTTTATTCGAAATAAATTAATCATAGTGCACTCGAGTCCAGCGATACAGGTTCCGCGACGTCTTTGGTATAGCGCACACCATGTTGAACCCTGAAAAAAATATCAAACTAGAATCAGAATTCATATTTCACGCAAAAACAATTAGTTGAAACTAGTAATAGCCATACAATATTGCTGTAGGTGTTGACATAAGTAAAATATGTACACCTAATATGCGTAATATGTATAATACTACTATGTATTATTCGTTTTGTGTTGCTAAAATTGTAAATAGATGAATAAAGGAATTAGCCTCCCGATCCTCCCCCCAAAATAATTTTCTTTGCAGGCTCATACAAGAAAATGAATAACAATTTTTTTCGTACAAGCACCTATTTACATTTTAAAGCTAATTTTTAATTTTAAAATAATATATTATCTACTTAAATCATCTAAAAGTGTTGTAAAAATATACTCAATGAGTATTTAAATAGAGATAAGAACATGAATTGACTACAAAACAGTATTTAAAATACATATTTAAATACTTTGTACGCATGGAAAGTATTTAAATTATTTTTAAATACTTACAATTTCGGTTATTTAATATTGTAATAAAAGGTATCAGGGGAAGCCTTCTAGGTTGGAATTTATTTATTTGGAAAAAAAATGTACATAAAATATACATTAATTTTTAAGTATATTAAATTCATATTTTATTTATATTCAAATGAATATAAATAAAGTACATACGTAATTGAAATAAAAAAACTTAAAATCATTAGATAATTAAATAAATAAATTGTTATTATTGTTAAGAAATACAAAATAAATATAGGTGTAATATCTAATAGAATAGGCTACGGTTAAAAATATGGGAAACTTTTTTTATCGAAATCAATAAATGTAACAACTAAGTGCGATATTTTCGATTTATGATAAATCATAACGAAGTATTTGAAATGCTAATACAAAATATTTAAATCATTTAAATACCTAGCAAGTCTGAATAAAAATTAAAAAACATTTAAACACATTTTCTCTAATACTTTACAACGCTGCTATCTATACTGTATCTATCTTTCTTTACAACTCAGACACTATAATTCGGTTTCCACGACTTTTAGATGTATTGTATGTAATATTAAAATAATGCACGTACTCGTACGATAAACTATTCGTATAGATAAAAAAGTATTTATCTAGTCGTAAAAATCGAGAAATATCCGTATTGCCCGTGTTTCATCAACAAAAAGCGCTCAACCAGAGAATTTCAAGGTAAAAAAAAAAAAAAAAAAACATCGTACACCGGAAACAATACAAACCTACATTAACGATGAATTATATCTATATGGTACAAGTATATTTACTGCAGGGATGGTAACACTGAATGCGGTGTCAAATGTCACATAGATATTTCGTGAGACTCACATTGTACAATTCAATCAAAAAAAAAAAAAAAAAAAGTGGATCGATCCCCTTTCAAAAAAACATATCCTGTAAAATAATTGAACGAAAATATATTATATCGGGTTATTATGTCGGGTATAATTATATTATATTGGTCGCAGTCACCGCGAGAGAGATGCAACACGAATAATATTATAATAATTATATTATTGTATTGTAATAATATTGTATTATTATGCTCAATTGGCTTACCCTTATCGCTGTACCACCGGTGATCACTAGTCATCGCGCGGGTGCAAACCGAGCAATCCCCGGACGGCCGCCTCTCCCAACCTGCGCATGTCAGCCGAGTTCTCCAAGTCTACGGACGGATTGTTCCGTAAAAAATGCATAATCGATAGCCCCATACACGGTCCAAGACTATCGACATCCACTTCGGTTCCGGCCGGCCTTCCCTGCGACTGGCTGCTGTTGTCACTCGCCGCGGGCTTTGCCGACGGTTTTTCCTCGACCGCCTTGTCCTCCGGAGGCTGCTGCTGCTGCTCCTGCTGCTGCTGCTGCTGCTGCTCCTGCTCCTGCTGCTCCTGCTCCTGCAACGAATCAGAAGAAGGCGAAGACGGACTCGCCTGATCCATGACTTTGTGCTACGAACGTCAAAAGTGGCAAGCGCCGAACTGAAGCAGTGAAGCTACCGTACGGTTCTGTCAGTAATCGAACCGAGACGATAGGACGGCGGTGGCCGGTAGCAGCGACAGAGCGCCATCGTTCGGCCGTCGGCGGAGTTCGTCTCCCGGGAAACGCGACTGTTATACATATATAATACTAGCATGACCTTTATTGTGAAGGGGAACCGTACTATGGAATATTATGCCTGCGCCTAGTCGTATACGTCGGTTGTGTAGTGTAATAATATTATAAATATATTCACATCCGGCGGCGTCCGTCCTCCTCGTTCTGTTGTAAAACCAGATTTTTTTTTGTTTAGACATTTCTCACTGTAGCACTACTAGGATGCTCTGACGGTATTATAATAATAATAATATACAAAATGAAAGCTTCTCGTTTTTCAGTACAGCCTCCTGCTGTGTCCAGAGAGCGATAATCGATAAAATAAACGACCAGTTTGTTTTTAATTTTTTTCACGTTCTTAAGAATATTAATTTTATAATATTATTTTAGATTTTTAAATGGTTTTCCATTTTAAGTACTAACTTTGTATTAATGACTGCAAACAGGGGCGAGGGAATCGGAAAATCAGGGGAGGAATTTTTCAGATGGGCACTCACCTATGAGGACTGCTATATTGTTATGCAATAATTACAAAACATAATTATATTTCAGTCAGACATGTATAGGAATATTGCGAAAAGAGACATGTTGAATGCTTAATTTGCAACCTCCAAAAATTCAATTTTGAGATCATTTCATCTAGATTTTAAAAGAATTTAATAAATATGTTAAAAGTTGAATTACTTGGAAGACATATTTTTAAATGCATTACAAATAGAAATTATTCAATTAAATTTTTATATTTTAGACTTGAAATCGTATATCTTCTTATCTTATTTCTTGTAATCAGAATTTACCAATTACTATCAAAACAATAACAAAACTATATCTATCTCATTCCACAAAAAGCGTCATTTGAGCCGTGAATACGTATTCTAACTTAAAACGTACAAAAAACTAATTCACGGAGTAAATTTTTATGGTAAAAAGAAAATGGCTATCGGATAAAAAATTTAGATTTTAATGAGGATTTAATGGAAAAAAAAATTATTATTTTAACGTATTTTTTTTTTTTTTGTTATTAAATATTTACTATAAAATTGGCAGTTATGAGCCACATGAGTTTGATTCATATTTCACGGTTTGAAAAAAATCACCAGATCTAACCCTGATGCAGGTTATAATTAATACCACAAATGACTCAAAGTACCATGACAATACGTACATAATATTACTGACTGATATGGTTGCTGTTGAGTATAATAATTAAAAATCCGAAATATTCTACTAGAGAAAGAGGAGGGGGGGGATAAAATAAGTATAAAATATTTATACCTACGTATTTTTATGTATTTATAATATATTTAATATGTACAGAAATTGAAGATTTAAGATAATTATGAGTATATAGGCACTATAAATTTGACGTTTTTATTGTAGGTAGACAAATCATAACACCCTTTCAATTTCCAAAAAGTTCCAAATATGATATAATATCTAAAACCATTTTAATTTAAATTCAATAACTTTGTCTTCCATTTTTGTTATTTAGTCTCCTTTTGAAAATTTATATAATGTCAAAATACGTCAAATCTATGACACACAAAAACAATTTTAAGTGAACGTGTGAAATATTTGAGAGAAATAAAACAAATTGTTAGAAAATTAAATGAAAATTACAATGAAAAAATGTATTTTGAAATTGTTTTGTATCTTTTCGAATACATATTTTTAATAATGATTAATAATACCTATTTATAAATAATTTAAAAAAATTATCAAAACACATTGTAAGTAATATGCTTTAATTAGTGTCAATTGTGTCTTCCAGTAAAATAAGTTGGCGGGCCCGGAAGTAGATCTTATTTTGAGAAGGACGGGGATGCGGGCATAATCTTTTGTGATAATTTTGTGAACACAATAATCAGACAATTATTAACTGCGAACAATTCAACGCCCCTTTTTATTTAATATACATTATCAACGGTTGTTAATTTAATTTTAGATAGTTATCAAATGAATGGTAATTTATCATATATAACAATCATGACATAGTTATTGTATGACCAATAAAAATTTATTATAAATAATTGAAATGTCAATTTATATATTTTATTGTTGTAAACAAACTAGTAAATATTATGTCAAATTAATATCGTGACCTAATACAAGTCACTAACTTTAGAGTAATCACAGTATTTGTAAATATAAGAATATTATTTTTAATTATTGTGAGTTAACAATCAAATATTTTAATGGTTAAAATAACATTCATTACAAACATGATACAAGGACAAATCAATATATAAAGAGTATTTTTACATATTTGAAAAATCTTGTGTAAATAAATTGATATGGAAATGCAAAAATTATCAGACCACTAAATGTAAATAAAAGAATATTGTATTTGAACGATGAAAAGGTGGTCAAAGAGACAGTACTTAATCATATGCCAGATTTCCTTATACAACAAAATAAGAAAACTATAACTCGGTTAACAAAGTAAAAGAAATAGTTACTAAACATCTTAAATTAAAACATCGGCAGTACAACATCAGCATGTAAACTTTTAAATATCGTATTATAATAAATACCTATTGTTAATATTTTTAAAATTTTATACAATTTTAATGACTTCTGTGTATTCTATTATATGAATATTTAACAACTAATGCAGCAGTACAATTATTTAAATTAAATTCACTAAAATGCATGATTCGGAGAATACGAAATGAAAAAGTGGCTTCTCCTCCAGATACAAAATCTTTAATAGATTTAATAATAAATGAAAATTATCAAACTACGAAAGATGGAGAACAATAATTTTAGATTCTAAGTATTCTAAGTGCTTTTACAATGATGTTAATTTCTTTTTATGGAAACAATTTTTCATACAGTAATGCTTGTTTAGAACTTTCATGCAACAACTTATGCAACTTATTAAATCAGAAATAGGATAAATATATGATCCCGATAATATTTCAAAGAAATCATTTTTTATTTTTTTTTTTATTCTCAATACTTTTTTGAAAACAAAGGAAAAACTACCGACAAATTTATTAAATAGGTAAAATATGCCGTAAACAAGATAAAAAAGTCATGGATGACTTAGAATACTAAAATAATAGCAAATATTTCGTTTTATCAGAAGAAAAATTATAAAAATTTACTTGAGGTTGCAAAAAAACAGATTGTTTAAAACGTTTTTTTTAAGTGTTTAAAACAGGGTTTTAAACGTTATTAAAAAAAAAAAAATTTATTTTTTTGTTTACATGGTATATAAACAGCTTTTTTTAATTATCCTCATTTTTCCACAGTATAAATGTTGTCATTATATTCTATCGGAGATTACAAATATTCACCTAAAAATACTTGTTTAAAACGTATTTTTTTAAATACTTTGCAACCATGAATCATGCATGTAAGAATAACAATCAATTTAAATATGATTAGGTAAATTTGGATAAAAGCTGATATTAGTGCGTTATTTTCGAAATAAGTAACAAAAAGTTACTCAATAAAGTGACTTACTTTCATCCCTGATTAATATATTATGAAAAATTCCAATATTGAATTAATTTACTAAAAAATTGTACTATTTGCTAATCCAAAATATCTAATAGGCTAATACAAAACTGTAACATCTAACTAACTATTTCTATCAATAAGTATCTACTACACTAACCAGTAAAATAAGTTTACCTGGTCATTAACTATACAACTTCAGATTAACTTGTAACCTGCACCAACTTGTTACAATTAGGTACTTATCTAAATAATTCGAATAGACCATAATTCTTGATTTACACAAATTTCTAGCCGTAAATAAAACATAACATAGTTTACCAATAACTTTGAATTTTTTAATAAACCACAAAAAATAATTTTAATATAGTAAATCGAAATTGCACTATCGTGTGTAATCTAATAAAAAAGGAACAAAACATGCATTCTAAGTTATTTGTTTATTTGAATAAAAATAAATTTTTATAAAGTATTTGGTAATCATTCATGATTTTAATGTGTAAGTAACTCAACAATTAGAATATTTATCACATCAGATTTCATTAATCATGATTAGTTTGTATTCATATAATTAAACTTATTGAAATCTACTTCGGACTTATAATCTATAAAATACAAATTCATAATTGTGGTTATTTTTAAATTAATTTATTAGTAAAAAGTCAAAATACATATAAATGCAACTTACTTACTTATCTTCAATAATATGCAAAGACAAAAATAATTACTTAAAAGTGTTGATCATGGAGCTTCTGAGCTTCAGTTATATGGCGTGCGAATTCGGTAATGAGCTTGGACGTTTGGCAGCATGGTTATCAACTGGTTTGTGAGTGAAATAATACAGAAGAGGAGAAAATGGCTGCGTGAGCAATAGAAACCAAACAAAACACAGATATATCATTAATTTTTGTGAATTACAAAAAATCGTAAATATTGAGCCCTAATTATAATGCCCTGTAAAGGCACATTTTAAATCCTAAAATCAATTTTAAATAACAAATTCATGTTTCCAAAATATAGGTTCATAACATAACAATTTTTAAATAAAGAGAACATTTTTAGTCGACGTTGAACTATCAAATTTTACCCATTAAAAACGGATGATACACGATTGAAATCGTCTTACCTTTTTATCAGCACGATTACGAACGTTTAACGGTAGGGGCGTAACACGATTGCGCAATTTTACCTTATTATGTTTGAGCAAATACAACACGATTGCACACTTTTTTCTTTTTATATTTGACCAAAGATAACACGATTGCGCACAAACAAATATTTTATATTATTAAATTTAAAGATACTTAGAATTGTCCTATAAATTATTCTAATGTATTATTAATGTAGTAAATTTAGTAGTACCTTTAATTTCATACGAGTGTAGTCGGAAATATTAATTGCACATCAAACAAAAGCCGGACATACTTCGTACCACGGATATTCTTCGCTCCTCGAATCAGATACTTTTGTTGAGTGTAGAATTTAAAAAAAACGATAAATCATTTTTTCAATAAACCGATTCTAAATGAAAGAAGTTAATAATGAAAAGAATAAAAATAGTTGTCATTTTCAACACACCCATCAAGAATATCTGACCCAAAGAGTGAAGAAGAATATCCGTGGTGTGAAGTATGTCCAGCTTTCTTGTCTATACTTAACCTACTTTTTTTATCTAATAAATAAAGAAAAGAAAAAATAATAATGAGAAAAAAAGTTTTAGAAAAATGTCTAAATTTTTTTTTTATATTTTCTAAATTTTCTTGCGCCAAAATTTTTCTCAAATTATTGTCTATTTATATTTAAATTTTCATAAATGATGTTTTCCGAGTATTTTTTGTTAAATTTTGGGTTGTTTCCCCCTACCACCCACAAAAAAAAAAAAAAAAAAATTAAAGAATTGAAGAATTTAATTCTTTAAAGTACCAACTAGAGGTGAATCTGGATTAGAAAAGTTGCTAATCTTTTGGACAAATAGACCCATACGAAAAAGTGTATACAAAAAAAAATATCATTGTAAAAACACTAGCTTCTTCACTTCGTTCAGAATCTAAAAATTAAGTTCATAAAATTCAAAAAAATTTCTTTATATTAATATTAACGTAATACTTATACTAGTTCATGGCTGTGTTTTCGGCTACAATCGATTTGTGTAAATTAACATTAAGATGGTTAAGGAAATTTCAAAATGCGTAAAAATAGAAGCAAATGAGGTGGTCGATTAGTTTATATGTTGAAAAGCGTACAAAATAAAATTGAGTGACAAGCGATCACAGTTTCTGTGTGTGTTTTAGCACTCATCGCTACGCTCCTCGGTGCAATCGTTTCACTCCGCTCAATATATATACATACCTAGACTTGCTGTGCAACATGGGCATATTTCGGTTAGATAATCGGTAATTATCGATAAGCTCTTAAGTAATGAGGTAAAAAGTGTGCGATTGTGTTGCGTTTGCTCAAATATGAAAAAGCAAAAAGTGCGCAATCGTGATGTGTTTTTTCAGGTGAAAAAGTAAAAAGTGCTCAATCGTGTTGTCTCGCTGCAGTGGTTCAGAGAAATAATATTTTATGCTTTAATAATATGTAACGATTGCGAACGATTTTTCAAATTGCGTCACTGTTCAAATATTACGAATTTAAAACCAATTAAAACAATAAACATCATCGAAGCAAATGCATAAACATCAGACCGTGGTCGTTGTCAATGTCCTCTAGTCTTGTTAATTGTTATTTTTACTAATTAATGACAATATTAATTCTGTATAGACTAGAACCAGTAAGTTTCAAGTCTCTTTATACGGTCCATAGTTTCTTAGGCGATGACTTCGTACTAATAGATAGTTTAATTTGTTTTTTAAGTTGTCTATTTTGAACTAAATCAGATAGTTAATATTCATTCCTACATAATACTGAACACCTAATATTACTACTGTTATTAAAATCCATTGCTATACTTATTGCTTACAATAGTTGACTTATGTGCAAAAAAAAAAATATATATTTATATTAATAAAGTAAATAAAGAAATAACACTTAATAATAGTAGTTTTGATAAAACCATGTTGACTAATTTAACGTAAATTTTTAAATTTTTTTCTTTCTTTGATTCACTACAAGATAATCTAACTGACAATAATTTTATATGTACATTCTTTTTATTTAATTGACCCTACAAACCCTTAGATTAGAACGATATTATTTAAACCGTACAAACTGATCTCCTCTCAATGATTCCGATATTATTTTAGGTATCCGGTGAATTGATCGCCGGTGAATTGATCGCGAGTGAATTGATCGTGGACACAATTGATCGTAGGTGCAATTGATCGCCAAAATAAAATCTTATTTATATATAATAATGTTTTGAGCTTGCCGAATCTATTTATCATTTTATGGATTTTCACAACTTTACAGTACGCGGCGATAAGCACCGATCTAATAATTATTAGTACCTA
>JAIPRM010002186.1:0-13167 GCA_025469315.1 Stegophylla sp. TES_Ste_2020 | reverse complement strand
TTTCAAGTCTCTAGCTGCATTATTTTAGAAGTTATGGTAAAAATAAATTTTCAATTTTACGAAAATGCCGGTAACTGCAAATTTTGCCGTTTTTCGTTAATTTTTCAACATATTTTCACCGCGCTTGAAAAAAGTATTGAGAAATTGGAAAAATGACCTCTCTAAAGTACCATATGGGTATAATTCCGGTTCTTTAGAGATATTGATCGAAACTTTGGTCCAGTATTTCTGTACGAAAAAGTGTTCACAGAAAGAGAAAAAAGAAAAAAAAATAAACATCATTGTAAAATCATAAGCTTCTTCACTTCGTTCAGAATCTAAAATTGATTTTTCATATAATTCCTTATACCTAATGAATATTTCATAAATAATTTCAAATTAAAATAAAATATAAACATCATAATTGTATAAGATAATAAAACAGCTCTAATTATCGTAAATCAACATTATAATACGTTGTAACGTAATTAGTACTAACGTTTATCGTGTCGCCATTGGTCAGCCACGGATTAAAAAAATGCTAACAAATTAGTTTACCGGAGGAAAGGTTGACCGTCAACATCCAACCATTTTGACACTACCATATTTGACTATAAGAACAACTTTGAAAACAGTTGAAATAACAGGCATTTAATAAAATACCCCGAAATATTGAATTTTCAAAATCGAATAATTAGAAAACTATTGATGTGCGCGGATTTTAGTTTACACTATAGTGCACAGCATAAAAAAATTCATAAATTGGTGAAACACATTAAACAATCTTTTTGGGTGTTTGTAAACTAGAAATATACCACACAATTTTTCTGTACTGTCTCCGATATTTCATTCAATCGAACCCTTGTAAAATGTTTAATTCTTCATCCGTATAAAAATGTATTGTACCAAAATATTCGCAATGAAATTTTCCACCTGTGTACTAAGTTTCAAAAAGATCGGTTGGACCGATTTTTTTTTTAATAAACGTTAAAGTATGTAATTTTGAGTAAAATTAACAAATTTCGTCGAAATTCTAACTTTAAATGATTACAAAAAAAAAAAAGTTGACCTACAATTTTGGAGAGTTTTACAGGTCAATTAGACATATATGTAAGTGAGATCATACTATATTTTCAATTCTTAATATCGAGAATATAACATTTTATCACATAAAATTAACAAAAAAGCCGGACATACTTCGCACGATGGGTGTACTTCGCTTGTCGGGGTGTTCTTCGCACTTCGGGTGGGATTCTCTTGACGGGTGTATTGAATTTTAAAGGAACGATAAATCATTTCTTCAATAAAACGATTCCGAACGAAGAAAGTTAATAATATAAAAAATAAATGAGAAAAAAAAATGTTAGAAAAATGTCCAAATTTTTTTTTTCACATTTCCAAAATTTTTTTGCGCCAAAATCTTTCTCATATTATTTTCTATCCATGCTTAAATTTTCATATAGTTCGGATAAAAAAATGATGGTTTCCTAGTCGTTTTTGTTAAATTTAAAATTAAAAATCCTTAAAAATAAAAAAATAATTAAAAATCCGGTTTCAAAAGATTATTGATCGAAACTTTTGAATAAATATTTCCATACGAAAAGTTGTACACAGAAAAAAAAATAAAAAAAAATAAACATCATTGTAAAAACACTAGCTTCTTCACTTCATTCAGAATCTAAAACGAGAAATTTCCAATACTTTTTCAAAATGCTTCATATAACTCAAAATTTGTCAAATGTTTTTGAAATTTTCATGAAGTGTTCTCGTGACCATTTTTAGTAGTCGGTGAATGTTTCAAGTTTCTAGCTGCATTATTTTTGGCAGTATGTTAAAAAACACTTTTCAATTTAATGAAAATTTCGGTAATAGCATATTTAACCGATTTTTGTCAATTTTTCGACAGATTTTTCTAATTTTTCGAAAAAGTATTGAGAAATTTAAAAAATGACTTCTTTAAAGTATCATCTGGATATAATTTTGCATAATGATATTGATCGAAACTTTTAGACAAGTATATTTATACGAAAAAGTGTTTCCAGGAAGAGAAAAAAAATAATTAGAAATAAATAAAATGAACATCGTTGTAAAATTATAAGCTTCTTCGTTCCGCTCATAATCTAAAATAAACATCATTTTCACTCTATTCAGAATCTATAGCTATAGTATAGCTATAGTATCTTTTTTTTATATTAAGTATTCATTTTATACGTAATTAAAATTTTGGGAAAATAATTTAGAGAATGGGTGAAAAAAATATATTCCACTCGTTTTTCCTGCTAAATACGTCTGGCCATGCCTATGTAGATTTTATAATTATAATAAATGAAAGAAAATGGGGAAAAAACTGAAAAAGTGTTATCTCTACTATACTATAGATATTATTTTTTAGAGTGACGACTAAATAACTAAAAATAATTAATGAAAATCTAGTTAGCTGCGTCATTTTTGCTTAAATATTCGATAACTTTTCTTTGTTTTTGAAAAAAAAAAAAAAATGTGAGAAAAGAGAAAAATGACTTTTTAAAAATACCAGGCTAGCATAATATTTTCTACCGGAAATATTCTTTAAACGTTTTGATCCAACCACGTTTTTGATTAAAAACAATGTTTACATAGAGGAAAAATATATGAATAAACATTAATGTAAAACCAAAAAATCCTTTCGTTCCTTACAAAACATAAAATTTTAAATAATAAGTTGAAGGCTCCTATGTTTTTTGCACGGTCGCACACCCGTTATAAAACATTTTTATTTTACTAATTTTTCTTATATTTCGGGAGGGGCCATTCACCCCTTCAGCTCCAACCCCTCTCCCCCATAAATAAGCCCCTGTGACATACCCACAGACCGACAGTGGTCCTTGGACGACGGTTGGTAAGTAAACACGACTGATGTAGAAGAAAACTCACCACACGGCGATCAGGTATCCGCGCATCAGACGGTCCACCACGGACATCACCCACGACGGGCCATATGGAGTGGCCGTCACGTTGTCCGGTTCCACGTCGGACACGGCCATCTTGTTGACTGATAGGTCGGTGTCGTCCAACAGGTCACGCTTCACAAACCGTACGAGGTACCGTCCTTCTTGGTACTTCGAGCCCAACTGAGCCATGCACCGGGTGCTGAACATTTCGCCGCGGCCTGTATAGCCAGCACTGACCGCCGCGTCGTAAAGCTCAGTCAAACCGGCCACGTTTGAGTGTATTGCCGGTGCCATGCCAACACCATCCCGGTTCGATTCCGTTCCCGTCGAGACTAAGGCCAACTCTAGGGCTTTCTGCACGCATTCTGCGGTATAGGGGTCGGCTTCGGTGCCGTCGGATGTGCTGTTGCCGCCGTCCATCGCACCTCCGGCCATCACCTCGTAAACGACCACAGGACGCAGGGCCATTGCCAGCACTGCCAGTCCGCAGCTGTAACACATGATGTAAATAAAATAAGGGATGAACAAAGTTTTAACGGTGTTTTTGATGAAAGAAAATAAGTCTCATATAACATAAAACATACCAAAAAAGTTAGCAAACAAAAAAAAATGTTTGATAACGAAATCAAATACCTACAAAAATATTAAATACGTAAATAAAAGAAACGTTTTTAGTATACGAAAAAATCAAAAGAAAAAATCAGGACATACTTCACAATGCATATGTACTTAACAATGCCTTTAAAAAGCATTCTTCGCTCTTCGGGTGGGACTTGATGGTTGTGTTAAATTTTAAATAAACGATCAATTATTTCTTTAATAAAATGATTCTGAACAGAGCTTTAGTCAATATAAAATAATTATACTAAGAGAATAATAAAGATTTTCATTATTAGAAAAAAAATTCAAAAAATATTTCTTTGTACATATTAAAAATTTTTTTTCACAAAAATATTTTTAATATTATTATTTACCTATGTATATTTAAATTTTCATAATTTTTGGAATAAAAAAAAAAGTTTTAAAGGCATTTTTGTGAAATTTTGGATAGTTTTACTAAAATTTTGAAAAATAACCTCTCTAAAGTACCATCTTGAGCCGAATTGATTCAAAATTTGCTAGTCAAAATTTTTGGACAAATATTTTCACACGCAAAAATTTTAATAGAAAGAAAATATTCTTCAATGTAGGAACACTAGTTTCTTAGCTCAACTCAGAGTTTATGTGTTTCTTTTTTTTTTCAGTGCTATTATCATGGTTGATGTATATTATATCGATGCAAATACCATGACGTATTCTTTATCTCGATTATCTCAACGCTTTCAATATTTTCAGCCACGATTATCATTTATCAATTGTCATTATTACGTGCTTAACCAGGACCGCCCACCCACCAACCCCTAATTCTTTGGTAGTGCAATGCTCTAAAAATAGTATACTTAAATCACCCCTGCCTTTTTTGTGTAAAAATACTTGTCCAAATTTTTATAAAGCAACTTTTTAGATCAAAAATCATATTTGGGTAGTACTTTAAAAAAGTTAATATTTTTTCTATAAACAAGGAAAAACTGAGATAAAATTTAATAAAAACGCAAAATATACCGACGAATTCCTATAAGATCAATTTTAGTTATTTCTCCATTACAGCAAAACAAATAGAACTAGAAACTTAAATTTTTCACTATGTTATGCAGACGATAAAATTTTTCAAAAAATGTTAATTCCTTTTAAGAAAAATTTAGAATTTCAGAATTATCTAGTGTTTTGTAAGTTTTTATGAAATACAATTTTAAATTCTTAATACTTAAGGCTAAAAATTTAACGTAATCTCACTCACTTATAAGTCTAATAAACCTGAAAAATCTAATAAATCATAAGAAAACCTTTTTTTCTGAATGTTTCAAGTTAGAATTAGTTCATACTTTATTTAAAAAAAAAATAAAACCGTAATGTTAACTTTAGTACATAACTAGTAAAAAATGTTTTATTGGCCAGTCCAGAAAAATAAAATTCAAATTTTTTTACGATAACGATTTTTTTTTTTTCTATAACCACTTTTTCGTATAGAAATACTTGCCCAAAAGTTTCAACCAGCAACTTTTTCAATAAAAATTTGCCTCTAGATAGTAGTTTTAAGAAGTCATTTTTCAAAATTTTCAATAGTTTTCTCAAAATTCAAAGAAAACTACCCCAAAATTTGACAAAAACACCTTAATAGCTATCTATTTTTCATTTAAAGTTTATGAAAATTTAAATGTATATAGACAATAAAATGAGAAATTTTTAATGCATGTAAATTTTAAAAATGATAAAGAAAATTTGGAAAATTTTTCTAATTATTTTTTTCTATCTGGCGCATGTAAACTCCACCAGAAAATAAGAGCATGTAAAATTGAATTTACGTAAACGCCACCAACCATATAAAATTTCCCACAACTTTCTTATCAAATATTTAATATTTTAGTAATGATAAAAAATGTATGAATTTCTAAAATTTAGTTTGAAATTGCGAGCTATAAAATAACGTGAGTATTACTTGACAAATTTCTCAAAGTAATGTCTTCTTTTCTTCTAATAGTTTAAATAAATGCAATGTAATGTTTAGTATGGCTCCTCCACTTTGTTTTTATCAGATGTGTATAATTTTTGAAAAATTTAGTAAATTTTTAAATTGCATCTTTGGCCAGTATTTATATTTATTAGTAAGTATTTATATTTCAGGCATGATTCGTTGAAAGAGTAAATACGACATAAGCACTAATAAACACAGAGAGAAGAACACGGAAGGATTATATTCATCAAAGTATATCATCATTGGTAATACTGTTTTCAGATATAATAAAAACAAAATTATTTGCTATGACTAGATTTGACGCAATGGGGGAAAGCATTAACACTGGTGAAGTATACATAAACCCATTATAGGTAAAAAGTGTGTACTTCGCTCGTCGGGGTGTTCTTCACACGTGAGGTGAGATTCTCTTAACAGGTGTATTGAATTTTAAAGAAACGATAAATCATTTCTTTAATAAAACGATTCTGAACAAAAAAAGTTAATAACATAAAAAAAAAGAAAATGCAAAATATTCGGACTGCCGGGTTAGAATCGAAGTATTTCTATACGAAAAAGCGTTTTCAAAAAGAGAAAAAAAATAAAAAAATAAATAAACATCATTGTAAAGTTATAAGCTTTTTCACTTCGTTCAAAATCAAAAAAAAAAATAAAACTGGCAGAGTTTAATCTTTTTATCTAACCGATACAATGGCATAGTTTACAATCACCCCTTTTCATCAAATTTTTTTTCCCGTTTTCAGTTTTTAAATGTAATTATTCTCTTGTGTTATAAATATTAATGATTTTATGCATATATTTTTCGATTTTGGCCACTGGAAATATTATTATATTGTACCAATATCTTCTCTACAGATTATATCATATAGTAACATTATATCATATTATAATAACGTAAAATTATAAAAATAAACCTTCAATCGAGTGATTATCTATAGTTATTGTACAAAAAAAGCTAGACATACTTTGCATGATGAGTATTCTACGCTTCTCGGGTGGTTAGGTTATAGTATATGTTACCATTTTTATTAAGTTTTCGAGTAGATTTTCTTTGTTTTTGAAAAATTAACTAATTTAAATTATCACTGTATGGAACTTTTGGCAAGTATTTTTATACGAAAAATGTTTACATAAAAAGAAAAAAATATAAATAATTTCTTCAATAAAACGATTCTAAGCGGAGCTTCAGTTTATACAAGACAATTTTACTTAAAAGTTATAATTTTTTATTATTATAAAATTTTTTTTTTTCGGCTAGTTTTATACTCCACTATAAAGAGAGAAATGGAAAAAATTTGTTAAACCATCTAAAACAAAATTTTGAATCAAAAAGTTACTGGTCAAAAATTCTTGAACACGTTTCTTTAAACAAAAACATGTAAGTGTACAGAAAAAGTAAAATAAATATCAATGTAAAAACACTATAGCTTCTTTCCACCACTCAGAATCTATTAATGTTTTAAAGTTATTTTGTCAAATTTCGTTTTGTTTTTCCTAAATTTCGGAAAAATTTATTGAGAAAATCTCAAAAGTATCATTTAGAGCAGAATTCACATTAAAAATTTTTTGGTCGGAACTTTTAGACAAGTATATGAAATCGTGCATAGAAAAAAAACATCATTGTCAAAACACTTGCTTTTTCACTCTATTCAGAATCTAAAATATACTACCCACTCACCCATCTATAACAGCGACCAGTATCAAATTTTATTTTTAGAAACGGGTATTAACCAAAAATAAACAGTATTTTTTAGAAATAGTATTAACCGGTTTTAGAACGTTTATTTGTTTTTAGAAAACCTGAACCGAAATCGAAAAATCCAAGAAGTCCAGTCCCTGCCTAATTCAGCTAAAAATTATGATTCATGTTTATCAAATTGAAATTACTGTTGCAGACCAAGTCATACCATTACTAGACAAAACTGCCTCGTTGATTAGAATGTATGTATTATGTAAAATATTAATGTTCATACAATTGATATAAACTAACTCGTAAAAAAAAGAATAGCTTAATTAAACATGTAGAATAGACTGGAGAATGCAGATTAATAAAATATCGATGTTGTTACAATTGTGGTTGACTTAATTTTCGATTTTGTGGCTATGTCTCCCTATTTTCTTGTATATTAAATCAAATAGATAGTAATTGTGAAAATTTGAAAACAAACATTTGCATTTTAAATATAAAACTTATAGCAACAAAAAATATCTTAATATCTCTATTTCTTTAAAGGTAAGCACACTCTGATATATACCCATAATTATAATAAAAACATTTACAACTATTACAGTACCCGATTAGCTACTACAGTATCCATGTATTGTATAAAGCGTAAAAAAAAAAAGTTAAAAAGAATTATTTTACTAGATACCTATCTACTTACATAATAAACAATTTAGTATAGGGTTATAACTTTTTTAAAAACAAATCTGAAACTAAATTAGGTGTATAATATCAAAAACATTATGAACTCTTATTCTTGCCTTTTTGACATTTATTTAATATTGAAAAAAATAATAATCTAGAGTAAAGTATATTTTTAGTAAATTTAGTATTATATTGAACTTAAAATTATTTATAGTATTATTATTAAAATAAGCTGGTTTTGATTTATATTAGACAATAAAAATGGCATGTTTCTTTTTTTTTGGAAAATTATTAAAGACTATTATAAATATTTTAAACCGATAAGTACACTAATTTCCATTTTCTAATAGGTGGTAGAAGTTTATAAGTGAAACAAAACTTATTACTCAGATTCAGTATAACTTATTAAATCTAAAAATTTTAAGTATATTTTATAGCTCATTTTAATATTTTGCATTTTCAAACAACAATTACTTTTAATTTTTCTTTTCTTTTCATGACAAGAATTTGTTCAGTTACTAAACAACGGTCCAATACGTGATTTCCCTGCATTTAATTATCAATCTACATATGACATATTTTAATATCCTACGCATAGATATAAACGTATTTCTACGCCACTGCTACTTTTCCTGTAGAGGTATTAAACATTTTACGTTATTTTCCATTTAGTATCATTTGTGGTAGTTTAGTGAATTCATAATTTTCTGTATTTAGATACTCGTATCTGCTGAATTTAATTTTAAGTCATTTCTTTAACATAATTTTCGTTTAAAATAGAAGCTGCAACCTATTTGCCAATCTTTTAGAAATATTACCTATCAAGATGAATATAAGTATGACGATTACTCAAAAGATTATCCTTTGAAAATGAATAGCAATAATGATATGTAATTGAAAAGGTGAAGTAAAGCGATAGAGCTTTATGAATGTATACTATAATATTATAATTTCATGTGAATACCGTATTTATTGGACAAAAAATTAATTAGTAGGTTAGGTACCTATTTTTATTTTTCATTAAAACAAAAAAAAAAAATAGAGTGGAATTCTCAACATAAATACTGGGTATGACGTTTAATCAAATTATATTCTAAATGTACAATAATGTAGTAATAATAATAATAATACATTACAGCAAGTTTTTAAGATAAAATATTATTAGCCGCTTTGATTTACACTAATGGCCGTTTCAAATCAAGCCAGTTGTAATAGTCAGAATGAAGCTGCTGCAGTACAGACTACCGTCGCCCGTAATGCACAGTAGGAGATAAATGTATTATAACATATATTGCATGTAATGCCAGCCAATTCATAGAGATAAAACCCTATGCCGTGATAAAAATTAAAAATTCAATAATATATACGATAAGATACTAAAACTAGCTCTCATAACAGAGAATATTATCATAATGTGCGATTTTTATATCGGTCATAAACGTTTGTGACACCATCCGACACGTTAATAATTTTATTCGGTTTAATTTGATTTTTTTAAATAATTTAATTCGGTAATAAGTTAAATTTAATTGATTTTTCAAGAATTTGGATTCCAAGCATTTCTAATGGCTAATAACCGGTGGAGTAGGTGAGTTTGAACAAATGTACAAATTATATTACGTAAATGTATAGGTACGTAAAATATTCAAAATAATCTATCATTACGTCGATGTTAATATTAGAGTTAAATAATTATAAGCACTTAAATTTTTTTCAAATATTTTATCACAAGAATACAAATACCTACATTTGTTACACAAAAAATATTAGTTCCATTAGAAAAAGCTAATTGTTGTACAATTATTACGCTCGTGCGTCGTACTTAACTACTATATTATTATTATTATTATGAATAATTGAGCTTTACTCTATCTAATAGTTTTTTCTCTACATATTTAGAAATGTACATAAGTACATCTAAAGTTTTATGATTTTAAATACATGAGATATTTTCTGTATTATACTTAGTACACATCAAAATTTTCAAATACGTTCTGAAGAAAATATTTATATCACTTGTTATTGAACTGTTAATAAATAAATTATTAATGCATTGAATTTTTGCTAAAATTATTAATGTTATATATTACTAACTTTAATATTACTAGTCTAATCAATGTTCAACTGTAATAAAAATAGTCGTTTAGTAATTTATGGCAGACCAATATTAATAACAGATAAGCATATTAAATTTGTTAACATTTTTACAAAATAAAATTTCTGTATTATATTCACTTAACTACAAATTTTATTAGGTAACATTCGTATATTTATATAAATCCCTGTAGGGTTACCATAATTTCATGTAATAGCAATTTCTTTAAGTAAATAGTGTAATAATTTTTTAAAATAGTGTAATATTTTTTCTACATTTTCTAACATTTTACATTGCATATAAATACATTTATCTTTTCATGAAAAGATGTCGTCCACTGCATGAAATGGAAACATCTTTATCACACTTCGTATAATATTAAAACATTTCACGAAATAGTCATCTTTTCAAGAAAATGGTCATTTTAATTTGACATCGTGTAATTTTTTCACAGTGTGATCAACCACTTGATGAATTGAAATTACTAAACATTACCAGACACGACATTATCAGTTGTAAATTTTTAAAAAAGGCCCGGTCGAAACTCATGATCGAGAAATGACAATCTAAATCAAGAAGTCAAACAATTTGAGCCGATTATATAAAACCCTCACGAGTTTTTGTACACCAAGTGTAATTATCATGAATATTGGTTTTCTGAATATCTTTTTGCAAGCGTTTAAAGTTTAGAATTACGACTCAAATGGCAATTAATCTAAATAATGACACATTTATATCTTCCTTATAATTACGTAACTATTCATTTTTTTTTTTTTTTTGACAGAAAATATTACATCAGTTTACTCAAACATAAATTCAACTTAAATAGTAAAAATCAGTTGTGGAAATTTTTGTTATCCTAATTCATAAGTGCTTTAAACTTCAAAACACTGCAAAATAATAACTTTCATGACTACTCATTTGGACACAGATCATTCTTTTATAATTTTTTCCAAATATAATATTATATATGGGGTGTTTCAGATCAAGTCATGGAGTCGTCAGCCTGAACTATAGGACTTCGATGATCATTTGATTTTGGACTAAAATAAGACCTCTAGTTCTTGAAAATTTCTCCATCAATTTTTCAGGTCACCTTCATCTTTAATATTTTTAATTTAAATTAAACACGAAGACGGATGTTTTCAAAATTAATCAATTTTTTAATTCTGAACGAAGTAAAAAAGCTAGTGTTTTTACAATGTCTGTTTTATTTTCTTCTTTTTTTAAAATTTTTTTTTCTGTGTACATTTTTTCGTATGGATTTATTTGTCCAAAAGTCTTAGTCAACAATTTTTTATAACCGGATTTGCCTCTAGTTAGTACTTTAAAGAGGTCATTTTTTAAATTTCTAAATTCTTCATTTTTTTTTTTTTTTTTTTGAAAATACTACCCAAAATTTAATAAAAAAAAAAACTCATAAACCATCATTTTTTTATCCAAACTTTATGAAAATTTAAATATAGAGAATCTTTATATGAGAAACCTTTTGGCACAAGAAAATTTTAAAAATGTGAAAAAAAAAATTCGACTTTTCTCATTAATTTTTTTTTTCTTTTCTTTATTTATTGTATAAAAAAAAGTAAAGTGAAGTTAATTGAAGTAAATTTATAATAGAATTTTGAAAAATTATCCACTACAGTACCATTTGGGTGTAGTTTCTGATCAAAATAGTTACTCTATGAATCTTATAAACAAGTATTTCTATACGAAAATGTGTTTATAAATTTTTTTAATGTTTGTGCCCCGGCCCACCCCTTCTAACATTTCTAGCAACGCCACTGTCTTAATGGGTGAGTTGAAAAGGTCAACTATTATTGTTCTTTATATTATTAACTTCGTTCGTTCAGACTCGTCTTATTGAAGAAATAAATTGTCTTTTCTTTAAAATTCTACACACCCACAAAGGGTATCTGATCCGAGAAGCGAAGAATATCCGTGGTGCGAAGTATGTTCGGCTTTAATTTTTTTAATAGAATAGGGTACTCAAAATAAATATTCTAATTATATTTCCAAAATGGGACAAATAGAATTAGTATTTTCTCAACATTTTTATATTTGAAAAAAAAAATTCTCAAAAATTAATATTTTATCATGGATTTGAATATAAAAGAAAAAAAACCGAAACTTTCTCTTGGTAAATGTTGATCTATCATTTGATTTTTGAGAAAATCCAAAAAATAATTCCAAATTTGAGAAAAAATAGAAACGCAATTAAAAAAAGTCTTAAAGAAAAATAATTTATTATTTCAAGAAATTACATCTTTGTTATATTTTATTTCGTAGGTTATTTATTTTAATCGCGCTGTCACAGTTTACAACAATCTTATTACTTAATCTTGAACTAACTTATTACTTTGAAATAAATAATCCCAGCAATAAAATTTGACGAAAATTAATTTCTTTTTAATAATTAATTATTTATTTTTATTTACGACTTTTTTTGATTGCGTTTCTATTTTTTCTTGAGTGCAGAATTATTTTATGACTGTTTTCATAAACCAAATAAAAAGTCAGAATTAACCAAGAGAAAGTTTCAAAAATAAATAAAATACAATTTTTTGATAAAAAATAATAATTCTATTTACCTATCTTATTTTGGAAATATGATTAAAATGTTTGTTATGAGTACCTAATAATATAAAAAAGAATTGATCAATTTTCTTTAGTGAAAAACATCCACTTTCTTTAGTGTTTAATTCAAATCCACAATACTAAAGATGGCGGAAATCTGGAAAATTTATTAAGAAATCTTATTTTACTCCAATATTTATTAGAAAATTCCAGAGGTAATTTATTCTAGAGATAAAGCTGATGACCTCGTGATTTGAACTGGAATGTCCCGGTTTCTCCTCAACATATCCCGTGTTCAAAATATCCTCATTGAAATGATACCCGTTAAAAATATCTCCATTTAAATTACCCCATACCTATTATAATTTATTTTTTGATTACATATATTATTATATTATCTATATAATATAAAAATGAATCGCAAAATGTGTTGGTAAGCGCATAACTCAACAACGCCTGGACCAATTTGGCCAATTCTTTTTTTCAAATGTTCGTTGAAGTTCAAGGATGGTTTTCACGGCAAGAAAAATTCGAATAATTGCCGGAAAAACCCTAAAAACAGCTCTTTTCTTTTTCCCATACAAACGTAAACTAAAACGTAGAGTCAATTTGAGCATTATTGCTATTGTATAAAGTTCACTGTTGTCGT
>JAIPRM010002185.1:2627-32026 GCA_025469315.1 Stegophylla sp. TES_Ste_2020 | reverse complement strand
TGATCGAAACTTTTGGACAAGTATTTCTATACGAAAAAGTGTTAACAGAAAAAAAAAAATAAAAAAAAAAATAAACATCATTGTAAAAACACTAGCTTCTTCACTTTGTTCAGAATCTAAAATAATAGTACCTACTGAAAAACTAGCATCTATTAAATAATCTATTATCAAAAATAAAGAAGTAAAGAACTTTAGAAATATCATGAATTTTTCGAACAAAAATTTTAATTCTTTATCATGTGTTTAAAAATTCTTATTCACATACCTATACTTTTTTTTTTTTTTGTTGTGTTATTTTATTTTACATATTTCATAATATTAACAGTAGATATTCAAAATTAAATGGCACAAGGTGTCATGATCGTAATTGAGAGGGGAGGGGGTTCAAGGAGTCCGAACACCACTAAAATTTGGAAAAGTTGCCAACTCGGTAGAAGCGAAAAACATTAGTAACATTTTGGATGTTTCGTAAACTATAAAATATACCATAATATTTGTCCGTAATTCATCTGATTTTTTTCAATAAAACTCTTGCAAAATGTTTAATTATTCATCCGTAAAAATTTTATTGCATCAAAATATTCACAGTGAAATTCTCCACCTGGGTTCATAGTTTCATAAAGATCATTTGAACCAATTTTATTTTATGTATCTTAAAATTTGTAATTTCAGGAAAAACTAACGAGATCTGTCAAAATGCTAAATTTAAACAGTTATAGATGAAGAAGTTAACTTCTATATATTTACTATAGTTACGATTTTAGAGATTATTTTAGGCAAGTAGACTAGTAGCACACTAGAGAAATTATAACCATGAAACTTTTTACATGCAATTTGTTTCGGAAACTAGTTTAGCAATTACCTAGATATCGAAATAATTGAAAAATGAAATACCTATTCAGTTTTCAAAATGTCGTCGGCGAACCAAAAATTTAACATAAACGTAGGTTTTGGGTACATCCTATAAATATATAAAATATAGGTCGTGGTACTAGTACTTAGTACAGTTGCTAATGAATTAAATAGCGACCCGGACAAATTTAAAACATTTTACTGTACGCGCAAAACTAAGCAAAAGCAATTTTGATAATTTAGTTCATATAGATGAGTCAAAAATCATTAGAAAAGATAAACTTGAACCCATTCTAATCTGACGCCTTAACCACTATGCCACAATAACAGCGTCGAAAACCGTTGAAATAGTAGGTATTTAATATAATAAATAAAAAGTAAAGCATAGAAAAGAAAACCGGACATACTTCGCACCACGGATATTCTTCACTCTTCAGATCAGATACTCTTGAAGGATATGTATAATTTTAAAGAAACGATAAATCATTTCTTCAATAAGATGATTCTGAACGAAAGAAATTAATAATATAAAGAACAATAATAGTCGACATTTTCAACACACCCACCAAGAGTATCTGACCCGAGGAGCGAAGAATATCCGTGGTGAGAAGTATGTCCGAATTCTAGCATTTACTTTACTTTACTTTAATTTTTTTTTTTTTTTAAATAATAAATAAAGGAAAACAAATTTAATGAGAAAAAAGATGTTGGAAAATGTCCAAATTTTTTTTTCACATTTTTAAAATTTTCTTGCGCCAAAATTTTTCTTACATTATTGTCTATCTATGTTTAAATTTTCATAAAGTTCGGATCAAAAAATGATTGTTTCTGAGTCTTTTTATCAAATTTTCAGTAGTTTTTTTCAAAAAAAATAAATTGAAGAATTGAGAAATTCAAAAAATGACTTCTGAAAAGTACCAACTAAGGCAAATCCGGAAAAGAAACTAACCGAAACTTTTGGCCAAGTAGATCTATTCGAAAAAGTGTATACAGAAAAAAAATTAAAAAAAAAAATAATCATCATTGTAAAAACACTAGTTTCACTTCGTTCAGTACCTATCTAAAATATTGAATTATTATTTAAAGAATCAAAAATTGTATTACAAAAAAGTGTGTACTTCGCTCGTCGGGGTGTTCTTTGTGCCTCGGATGGGATACTCTTGACGGGTGTATTGAATTTTAAAGAAACGATAAATAATTTCTTCAATAAAACGGTTCTGAACGGAGTTTCGACTAATACACAATAATAATTATCAGTTTTGAAGAATTAAACTTAAATGTTGAACTATAAATTATTTTGTAATATAAATTTAAGAAAACACGAAAATTGATTTTTATATATTCACATACGCCTAATGAATCCTCCATAAATAATTTCAAATTACAATAAAATATAAACATCATAATAAAAAAAATAAATAAATCGGTTCTAAATATCAATAATTAAATCAACAATTATGCACAATAATATAATTTTGACTAATGTTTATCGTGGTACATCTAGTCAGTCACGGTTAAAAAATAAAGTGTAAAATATTCAGTAACCGTTGTGAATTCGAACATTTCGCACATTCGTCGCATAGTAAGGCTATCGCGTTATCCATTGCGCCACACTAACGCCGATGAAATAGTAGATATTTAGTATAATAATCGAAAATATTAAATTTTCAAAATAAAATAAAATAATTAGAAAACTATTGTTGTACGTGAATTTTAATTCACATCATCGTATTCAGTGTCGAAAAATACATAAGATGCAATAAAACATTATTAACCTTCAGCAATCACGTGTTTATAATCTATAGATATCTCCTAATATCTGTCTGTATTTTATCCGATTTTTTTTCAATTAAACCCTTGTAAAATCTTTAACTATTCGACCGTAAGAAATTTTATTGCACTAAAATATTTGCAATAAAATTCTCTAGGCACCAAATTTCAAAATTTGGTCGGATTAATTTTCTTTTATGTACGTAATTTTAGGTAAAACTTACGAATTTCGTCGAAATTCTAACTTCAAACTTTTTAGAAAAAGTTTTAAGAAATTTTAAAAATTACATCCTAAAAGTGCCTTCTTGAGTAAAATTATGATTTAAAAAGTTACTGATCGGAACTTTTGGAAAAGTATTTCTATGCAAAAACGTATGCACATAGATAAATTAATAAAAATTAATTTTTTTTCAAATTTTTTCGCTCTACTCAGAATCTAAAATTTTCTTTTACTTAAATATTTTTCATATTATAATCTATCTATATTAAAATTTTCATACAGTTTGGATTAAAAAAATGAAGATTTAAAAGTGTTTTTGACAAATTTTTAGTAATTTTTCCCAAATACTGGAAAAGCTATTGAGAAATTCGTAAAATTACCTTTCTAAAATATTATCTAGATTATGATTCAAAAATTTACTTGTGAAATTTGTTGGACAAATATTTTTATATAAAAACATGTACGCAAAAATACAAACAAACAAATAAGTATAAATAGCTGGACATACGTATTTTTTGATCCTCGGGTGGGACTTTTGGGTGTGTTAAATTTTAAAGAAACGATAAATCATAATTTCAATAAAACGATTCCTAGTGGAACTTCTGTCTGTTTAAGAAAACTTTACTTTAAATTATGAAGTTTATTGTTATTACTAAAAAAAATATATTTTATACCTTTATACCTAGTCAGTTTTACATTCCACTACTAACTGAGAAAAGAAAAAAATATTTTAAAAATGATAGAAAAAGAATTCACATATTACTAAAAATTTTCTTTCACCAAAATATTTTTCATCTTATATATTATCTATATTTAAATTGCTATAACTTTTGGATCGAAAACCTAGTTTTAAAGGAACTTTTGTCAAATTATGGATAAATTATTGAGAATTTAAAAAAATGACCTATCTAAAGTATCATCTAGACTCTAGAGGCCAATTCTGATTCAAAAGTTGCTGGTCTAGACTTTTGGAGAAACATTTCTACACAAAAATATAAAACAATAAACATTATTAAAAAATATTAGCTCATTTCCACCACTCAGAATATAAAACAATTAAATCACTTATGGAATATTATTTTTACAAATAGTTAAATAGGTACTTAAAAAAAAAAAAAATAGAAAAATGGAAATACATAGGTTATTCATGAACATATTTAGAGTATCATTGGTTATGTAATAAAGGACTTGACGAACTTAAGATATTTCAATTTTGTGTAACTTCGCATTAACTATCTCAATATTATTTTTATAATTTTAATACAACTATTCCTTAGAAATCGATCTTGTGCTTTTATATTACAACAGGTTACTTTAGCTTACTAGCTAACATGAATATGTTAACATGATAAGTATATATTTGAATAATATTTTTTAGGGGAGGTACAAATACCTATAACGGTTATACCTCATTATGAAACCAACATCAAATTCAAAATCCATTATGCAAAAAAAAAAATATAGTAATAACTAATATTGTATATTTTACATACCTAATGTTATAAAGAGTCTTATAGTGGGGATGCCCCTGTGACTCTCACACATACACATACACGCCCGCTAAAATATACCTAAATCTAAATGATTTTCTTATACACGTATGATTAAATTTACTAACCACACCTATTGTTTAAACTAAAACAAGTCAACTTAGTCGAATAAATTAATTTTTTCTGATGATATTCAATGCATACAAAATACATAGCTGCATTGTGTACCTACCTGTGTAGGCTTTAACACATACTTATTAAAGGAAAAATGTTTAAACGTGTCTAGATAAATGTTAATCACGTATAATTATATACATCTATAATCAGATACGAAACATATGTGTAGAAAATAAATGTGTAAATGTATAAAGAAACGATAAATCATACCTTCAATAAAACAATTCTGAGCGGAGCTTCAGTATACATAAGATAATTACTTAACTTAAAAATTATAAAGTTTATTATTATTACAAGTAAACGCATATTTTACACACCCAATTTTATATCCCACTATTAGTTGAGAGCAGGAAAAAAATCTTATGAGAAAAAATAATTGTTATAGGAAAAAATTACAAAAAATTTTAAAACTTTTCTTCCACCAAAATATTTTTCATATTATTATCTGTCTACATTTAAATGTTGGAAAAACTATTGAGAATTTCAAAAAATTACCTAAAAGTACCATCTAGTGCAAAATTATGATTCAAAGAGTTACTGATCGAAACTTTTGGACAAATATTTTTTTATACGAAAACGTGTACACATAAAAAAAAAAAAATAAATACCATTATAAAAATACTACCTTCTTCGCTCCACTCAGAATCTAAAATAATTTGTAATTTTAAAATAATTTTGGACCAAAATTTATATTTCCAAAATATATTCAATAAGAGCTTAATTTTGTATTACTTAAAAAGAAAATATTACAAGAACATTTTACATAAATTTAAAGTATTATGTATATTTTTTTAAATTTGTCTATTAGAATTTAAATAATAAGTATAATCATCCATGTTCACGATGACTATTATTATAAATTTGAACTATGTTCAATAACTTTAAAATCAAATTACCTGAATTAGGTTTTGTAACATTGTCTGATAAACGGCAAACTATATCCTCTATAAAAAAAAAATTAATTTATTTTCTGAGTTAAGGAAGTTCCTAGTTTAAAAATAAACGATTTAAGCACTTTGCATCTTACCAGATAATCCAATAACATTTCTTCCCCAATCTGCTGAATCGTAAGAAATTTTCATACGACTTGTATTCTGAGATAATCCATACTTAAAGAATATTGGAGTATTCATTTGCAAAATAGTGTTTAATGGGAAATTCCTGTTTATTTCTTTCTCAATTGGTAGTCCAATGGCGTTTGTTCTTGAATAAATTTTAACAGAATAACTTCCATTATACTTTTGTAAAAAATGTTTTCCTTTGAATCCAACTAAAACAAATTATTAAAATAATTAATTTTAAGATTTTAATACCCATTTAACAGATCGTGAGCAACACACAATTGAAGGTAGAGAGACAAACAATTTTTGTACAGTTGTGCTTAAATAAAACCATGATTTAAGTTTTAAAACATTAAAGAAGGAAATTACTTATTAATTAAAAATAAATTTAAGCAAAGAGAATAGATGTAAAAATATAAAGTTGAGATTTTTAAACTAATTAATGTTCATTTAAAATATCTTAAAAGTAATAATTTTTATCAAAAAGTTATGGTTGTTTTTAAAGAAAAAAAAATTTCAATTAGGGAAAAATAAATATTATTCTTGTATAAAACTGTCTTAACTAAATGACGTTTTTTTTATCTCAGTTTGAGTTTATAGAAACAATCGTAAAATAAGACAAAAAAATTAAGTGTACTAACCGTTATCGATATTGAGAGATTTGTTAGTAATTTTGTAAATTGTAGTAACATCATACAAAACACCTGAAACAGAGATAAAATAAAATAATTATATGCATAATTTAAAATAATGATATAACACTTTACACATTTTTTTACAACGTGCTATAACTGCTATAAATTACCAACGAATGTAGTTGATTTTTCTTTAAATTTCTTTAAACAGTAAGACTGTTGTAACTATTGGAACTTAAAAACATATTAATTTATCTTGTTGACATACATTTTCAATATATTAATAAAAAAGTCGATCAAATTAACAAAAAAAAATGTCCTAAGAATGTATTAAGTTATATTCAAGTTATGTTTAAATTCTTATAGGTAATCAATTTATATTTTTTAATTGATTTAATACTCACCGCTGTTATTTGAATGAGAATATGCTGAAATTTCCCTTGAACAATCGACTTTATAACATAGCATAAACAAAATATAAACTAGTAAAAATATACGTGTTTTATAAATCATATTTTCTAATGAGAAAAAATTTTGGTAACAGCAGTAATTTAAAAAATCGTTTTGTAACCGTAAAGGATATTATTCGTTGCACAGTTAGAAATAAACTAACCAGCTAAAGAAATAGGCAGGTACCCTCTCTAAAAGAAATACCATGTACATTGTTATCGAATATTTATTTTCGTTATTTAGATGCCAAAGGTTAACCTAATACAGCGAGTTAAATGTATATCTTTACCGTACATTATTCCTTTTACATTAGTACGTAAGTATTTACTTAATGGATATCCATTATCTATAATGTCGAAATTTAAAAATTAGAATTCCTGTCATTAAAAAACGATCGAAAAAAATAAAAATAAACAGTGAAATATTTTAATGGAATATTTCGAAACGTAAGTATTGATTCAACTCAAATGTTAAAAAAATAAATAAGCCACAACTTGAAATTTGTACTAGTTGTACAAACGTACAAATGTACTTTGTTTTATAAGCATTTTTATTTACTATGTGTTTAAAAATTAAAATAAAATTTTTAATAATCTGATGTTTTTTCCTGTTTTACTTTATGAAATATTCAAAGTTCGTATTTTTGCAAAATCGACTATTTAATATATACCTATATGATTCCTATATGACGACTTATTTTATAATGAAATTTATAATACATATTTTGTATTTTAACTGCAAAAACCTTGAAAATATTATACATTATTAAACATTTATCTATACACTATCTATTTGCATCTACAGAAAACGTATATTAAATATCTTTTTCCAAAATGTAACTGTTAAAATTAAAATGCATTATGATATTGATATTTTTCCGGTTAAAATAATATGTAGTTTCAAGTCTTATGATTTAAATACAAGTTCAATGGATCCATAGTTTAGTTACAATGATACAACCCATATTCCAAATTTAATTTAATATAATTTGTAAATTTAATTTATACATCTTAACATCTTAAAACGGGTGATTTTAATTACTTTTTATATTTCGAGATACCTATACACTGAATATTTTAACCAGTCCCTTTTTTTATGAAGTTTTAATATTTTTAAAACTTTAGTTTTTCCTTTTTCATTTACATTTATTCAATTCAATAGATATATTTGAGTATCGAGAATCAAAGATTATAGTATACTAATTATAGGCTCTGTTTTGGCTATTAATCGTACTCATTAATTAATTTAATGTGCTTATTTAGGTACATTTTATTTTATTAACTTATAGATACGTCATAAATATACAATTCTTATGAATATTTAGTATAGTCACATATATTTAGACCTAAGAAGACTATTACACACAAACTTTTTTTTCGATTAGTTAATTGTTTAATTCCTTCATTTATCATTGCTGACAACAATTTTGCCAAAACGACACGTGTTATGAGTATTTCTGTAACACCGAAATATATATAAAAATAAATAAAAATTATAAAGACGCCTTTTTTATGGATTTTTTTCTTGAAAAAAAAAATAAATAATTTAGTAATAAAAAATTATTGTTTGTAGAAATTTAAAACACCATATAAAATAAAAATAAAAATGAGTGATTAATAACTAGAGATAATGTCATAAAAATGGCATTGCGGTGCACGTGCCGATTCAGAAAAAAACCTTGGAGGTCATGTTGTATACCTATTAAAAAATATTATTTTTTATACGGTTTATTTCTTTTAAGAAAATTACACCCTACTAAAAAATGTTGCTATTCTTAATTATTGACGTTTTGTTACACTAATTATTTTTATAGAATCACCTCGTCTCAAAAATAAAGACAAACATGGTTAAGTAAAATAAAAATATAAAATTTAATTTAAAATTTAATTATTTACCAATTTTTATTATAAACACCGTCTTAAAATCCACTTAAAATTTTTATTTATTTCAATGGTGGATCATAGATAATTCTATTTTAGTTATATTTAATTTCAGTATAGCATAACATTTCTTCAATATTTGAATATTTATACGATCATTGTAATTAATAATCAGAATATGCAAAATAGTTAATAACTAATAATCATAATTTATAATATAACACAATTATGTCCAAAAAATTTTTTCATATTTTCAACATTTTCTTGCGCCAAAATCTTTCTTACATGATTTTCTATCTATGTTTAAATTTTCATATAGTTCGGATCAAAAAATTATTGTTTCCGAGTCGTTTTTGTCAAATTTTGGGTAGTTTTTTCTAAAAAAAAAATTTGAAGAATTGAGAAATTCAAAAAATGACCTCTTTAAAGTACAATCTAAAGGCAAATCCAGTTTCAAAAAGTTATTGATCGAAACTTTTGGACAAGTATTTCCATACGAAAAGTTGTTCACAGAAAAAAAAACATCATTGTAAAAACACTAGCTTCTTCACTTCGTTCAGAATCTAAAATTCCACTCTAAACTAGCCTCCCATGCCAACCCACTTATAACCATTCAAGGTGGAGTAAACTTGCCTGAAAATCCCCCCCCCCCGTTGGTTAAAAAGACGATGGTGCAGGGATTTGTTAAATCCCTAACCAAAATACCACCTGAGGATACTGTTACTGGCAGTGGCGTATTTACGGGGGTGGTCCAGGGGTACTGAACACCCTCCCCAGAACTAAAAAAATTCAAAGCAAACAAATTATTCTTCAATGAATTAAGTAATAAATAAATATAAATGGCAACGAAGGAGTAGAAGAGGGCGGTCCTAATTTAAAACCTTTAAGATTCTGAGTGGATCCCTTACAAAATACTATCTGATATATATATATACAGTAGCTATTTTGAAATGTTGGACCCCCCTAGAAAAATTTAAAAATACGCCACTGGTTACTGGATAGCTTCCTTCCTCATATTATTTCACTGTAATGTAAATATTTTGTTCTATTTTTATCCAATTTGCTTATTGTACATATGATACAGATTGTAAATTTTTCTATTTTAAATAACAAAAGAAAAAGTTGATTGAAAGGAAGTTATTATTATTATGTTTATCAATTCCACATAATTAATGTTTAGCAGCCTAACCTAACCAGCTGCAGAAGTGTGAGGACTGTATACTATTTTCCGAGTTAAATGAACGATTATAGTTTGTAAAAGAAACACTCGTTAGATTTAATATTTATATATTTATAACATTTATTTTTAATAGACATCAACAAGGATATAGCCAAAGGGGTAGGGGGTCCATAGGATCCGGACCCACTCCGAAATATCATCGATATTTTTTTTTGTACTAGTATACCTAATAATTCATTATAATATCATAGAACAGGGGTTCCCAACCTTTTTATTACTGAATACCACTAGAAATTTTTATGATTAATACGCGTAGGTACCACTTTAATAAATTATGAGAATAAAATTTAATTTAAATTAGGAGAGTTATTAGGATTACTAAATTAGGAGAGTTAAATTTTTTTTTTAATATATATATTAGATTCTAAGTGGAATGAAAAATCTGGTGTTTTTATAATCTTATAAATTTATTTTCATTTTTTTGTAATCACTTTTTCATTTAAAAATTAGAAATACTTGTCCAAGAGTTTCAACCAAAATTTATATCAGCATTTCGTCTAGATGGTACTTTGGAGGTGATATTTTTCAGTAGTTTTTTAACACTCTAGTAAAAACTAACCATAATTTCACAAAATGCCTTAAAAACTTAATGAAAAATTATACAGGTTGACAATAATATGAGAAATATTTTGGTGAAAGAAAATGTTTGTAATTTATTTTTCTTATTCTCAGTTAATAGTGGGATATATAACTGGCAGAGCGATCAATAAATATTTTTTATAATGACAGTAAACTTTATAATTTTCAATTAAAATTGTCTTTTAAAAACTGAACCTCCGCTAAATCTTATTTTATTGTAGAAATTATTTTTAGTTTCTTTAAAATTTAACACACCTAACAAATTTTACTAGAGATGCGAAGAATAACCTGCATGGTGCGAATTATGTCAGACTTTTTTAATACCGTATTCCGTAACAATTGATTTCGATATTACCTAGTGTACTTATTTTTGGCTTCTTTTACGATTCAAAATCGAAGGTTTTACAGTATATGTGTTTATATAGATCGCACAGATCAGTGTGAGGATTTTGCGTCTATTTTTATTTATTTCTCATAGATCATACTAAGTGATTTTAATTAAACTAAAATGAGTTCCACCCGAGGAGCGAAAAACACCCATGGTGTGAAGTATATCCAGACTTTTCGTTATTAATCAATTAATTAACATTTTTATTGTTTGATATACATAAAAGTAAAGAAAAATCTAATCAAAAAATTTCTTCGTGTACCACCAACAAGCTTTCCGCGTACCACGGGTTGGGAACTCTTGTCATAGAACAAATTACTCAATGATACGGTTAGCACCAGTGTTCTATGATATTTATCTAGATAAAGATAAATGTTCCAAAAATTTAGTTTATCTAGAAGAAAAAAAAATCATCTTTATCTAGATAAAAATGAAATGAAAAAATTGTTATACGAAATATTAAATGACAAGTAATCAAAACCAAAATGCATGAAAAAAATTTTTAAACTAATGTTTTTCAATGATATTTTTTTCTGTAAATACTTTTTCGTAGGGGTTTACCTGACCCGAAACGGTAGGTGTGTTGAAAATGACTACTATTATTTTTCTTTATATATTATTAACTTATTTCGCTCAGAATTGTATTATTAAAGAAATTATTTATTGTTTTTTTAAAATTCAACACACTCCCAAGTGCATCTAACTTGAAGAGAGAAGAATCCCCATGATCCGAAGTAAATCCGGCTTTCTTGTCCATACTTTACTTATCTTTTTACATAATTATTCTTAAATATTTCAAGCACAGAATATTTCATATTACGATGTTGATTCCAAAAGAATATTTTATAAAGATGATCGATATAAAAAGAAAATAAATTTGCAATAGATAGGTACTCAAGACATTTTTAAGTTATTTATACTGACATAACCGATATCATATTTATTTTATTAGCTGTTAATAAATATTAAAGACATCCTACATATTATATTTCATAAAAACTATGAGAATGCTATTGAAATATTTGTATAATATTGACATAATAAACAGATATCTACTTAACATTTTTGTAATGTTTGACGTTTTTAATTATTTATACTGCACAACGGATATCATTTTGTCTTAACTATTTTTCAATTGTGAAGACATTATATTATATGTTTCACAAATTCTTTAAGAATGCGATTGAAATATTTGCATAAAGTTAGTATCATAAAAAAGATACCAACCAGCTAGTACCTTTGTACTGTTTAACATTTGTGCGCTATTTGCGTTGGCCCAGTATTATTTATTGTTGTCTTATTTACATTGCATAACTTGACATTATATTTAAATTATAAAGTATTTTCAACTACAAACTGACATTATTTGACAAATAACGAATACTATGTAATAAACTTGATGTATGTTTTTTCTTGAAGGTAATACAAAATATATCCAATGACTTCGGTTTGAAATAGTTAATAGGGTTTTTGAGAAAAACTTGGTTATAATGAAATACAGAATTTTTACGTTTTCATCATTTTTTGCTCTTACACATGGCACAATGCAACTTGCATTTTGTTAAATTGAAACACGAATTTTCAATATCATCTTTGTGTAGACTGATTTTTTTTTCAATTTTAACCTTTTTATATATTTTTTTTCCGAACATCCTTGTTGATATGATTATAATAATGTTTTTATTGAATGAGACATCTATTTAAAAAAATAAATATGTTCAACAGTTTATCTACATATTATTCATTTATAAGAATTTTGAGTGAACTCGTCTATATCTTCAGAAATTTTATCAATTCAGAAAATCTACCCCTAAAAATATCCAAACGTACTACACACTTAGTTCTTAATCTCTATTGATAGAAATAAAATAAACGAACATACTTCGCACTATGGGTATTATTCGATTTCCGAGTGGAATACTCTTGTGGGTTTTGAATTTTAAAAAAAAAGAACATTAATTTCTTCAATAAAATGATATCTAGCGAAACTTCAGTTAATACACAATATAAATAATTTGCGGTTTTATATAAAAAAAAAAAAAAAACAGAGAACAAGTATATGAGAAAAAGGTATTTGGAAAAAAATTTCTTTCCCAAATTTTGAAAAAACCATTGATAATTTCGAAAAATGATTTTTTTAAACAACCATCTAGAGCTGAGTTCTAAATCAAAAAGTTGCTACTCGAAACTTTCAGACAAGTATTTCTATACGAAAAAATGTTCACATAAAAAAGTAAAAATATAAATACTATAAAAATATTAGCTTTTTAAATCCACTCATAATCTAAAAAAAGGTTAGCTTGAAAATTACAGTTTCCTAAAGGTAAATTATACATTATATTCTATTATCTTTTTCGTATACTGCTTATTATTATAACTAAGAATTTTATTTATAAATAAATTTAAGCATTTATTTATAAATATATGTTATCAAAAAATTTGGAAAAATTGGTAGATAGCTTGGTTGATTTTCATTGAGTTAATGTCAATAAAATTGCTCATTATATAATAATATTCTGCATTTCAATCTATTGTGTCATATTTTAAAATTTTTAAAATTATTGTTAGCGTTGAAAATCATAGAATATTATATAGGTATATCACATAAGTATAATTTTTAAATTTTCATTGATATGATTATAGGAACATTAAGTTAACTTTTCCTTCCGTACTTACATAGCATCCTCTTTATTGTTCCATTTTCTCCTGGATTTACTCCATAAAATTTTTAAAAAATGTTAAAATCATTTGTTTTCCTTTCCTATCAGTATTATCTTTAAACTTGGTTCCAATTATAATTGTTTTCCTGAATTGAAATAATTATGTGAAATAATTTATATCTGGTAAAAACTTCCATCGCATAAAACAAAAATATGTCTGAAGTATTGTCTTTAATATTTGTTGATTCCAACCATTATATTATTATGACTTCTGTTTATAAATCTAAAAATTAAATTTTGATTAGATTGTAGTGTTGTGCAAATATAATTTTTTTCCTTTTTTCGTGTAAAATAATTTCTTTTATACACATAATATGGGAGTGACGGGATTAAAATGGATTCAACTTCTGAAAACAAGACAACATGAAATTATGCTAAAAAAAGTGATAATTTTCATTTTTTAACTGGATTAAAATACAATTTTTTTTTTCTATTAGAACAATAACACTAAATCAATAATTAAATACCTATTGAAATCGAAGCACAGCTTTAATGCTGTGGCATGATAAAATTATCATAATTAGAATCCAGATTCAGATTCTAAATTCAGTTAAAATGTTTGAAATATGATGTTTATATTAACTATGCAGCTAAAATTGATGAAATATTCCCTTAAATATTTTCATAAAATATAAAAACTTGTTTACGACAAACATTTTAAATAGAATCTATTATTTGTATATTTAATGTTGGTGCATAGTAAGTATATTTATATTTAAATACATTTTTCAATAATTTATCAAAGGGAATTACCGAGTAACAGCAGCTAAAAATTACAATTAATCTAAAAAATCGAAAACATTTAGAATAATTTAATATTTCTCTAATATTGTCTAATATAGCAGAAATATTCTTAGATACCTAAGAACCATAAGCTAAAATATTCTAAAATATTCTCTGAGGCCAAAATATGCAAAAGAAACTTTTTTAGATTTTATACATTATTAAACACAAACATTTCTTACTCCCGTCAAACAGTATACTTTCGTAAAAAATATGTTTTGCATAAAAATTCAGACACTTATCATCATATTGACAATAATTCAGATAATTAGAATACAAATTATCGTTAGCGTCAATTTGGAAATTATTCAGGAAAGCCAAAAAACATAATTTCTTACAATACAGTTTTTTTATACTATAGAACTTTGTTTCGCCCATTTTTTGTAGTATTATGATTTAATCTTTGTCATCAATTTTATCTTAATGTAACAAGATTGTTTTTAATTATGGCATACTTATTTAACTATAAAGACTTTAAAATATATTTGATGCTTATGCCTACCTTATTTTTGCATATGATGTTTACGCCTCAAGTATGCATTTATGCTTACTTTATTTATGTTTAATGAAACAATGAACTCCACACAAAATTTGATATTATGATTCACGTTATAGAAAATGATAGTAAAAGTGATATTGTTATCATTTTTAATATAATTAAAAAACAAAATGAAAATAATAAATCTAAATGTAAGCACCAAATATTTAGCTAATAGCTTATGTTATTATTCATTTTAAAATTGGCTCTTACAAAATTATGGCTTTCATCTTTAATTCAGCCAATTTGATATTGCTTATATAAAACACTAAAATATCAATTTTAAGCTTAAAAAACTAATATTAATGTTCAAATAAAAGTAATCGATAATTGATGTATAATTATTGTATTGCTTACAACAAAATAATAAATAGTTCATTTTGAAAAGTGTTGTTTACAACAGGTCTTCTAACCATCGATATATTAATTAATAGAGAGTATAAATGTATAAATATTTTTTATAGCTGTGTATTGCTTTTGGTATTGATAGGTAAAACCACATATATATTATTTCCATCAAACCATTGGTAGTTTAAAATAAAAATAATGTGTGTGTTCATATATAAGTGGTATATCATATTAATTTTTTAATTTTTAAACATTTCAAAACACTCCCAAAAAATTTTAAATAAAGCATTAGTAAAATGATTAACAATTAATAAATAGCAATACATTTATTGACAATTAGTTATAAAAATCCAAGGGTGACATTTCAGAATTTGGTAGGGTGGAAAAAAAATTAAAAAATTTGTGAACTAAAATACAGATATATATACCATTGTGAGAACCATAAATTTTACTCAGAGTCTAAAATAAATTTATAGTTGAATGAATGATTTGTTTATTTATTTAAATTTTTTAATTTATTTTTAATTAAGAGTTATTTGTTTTTTAAATTTAATAGCAACAGATGTGAATAATTATAGTCAGTGTTAGCCAATCGTAAGATAAATAATAAATAATACAAGATTTGCAAAGGTAATTAACATCTAATAAATACATGGGTGTATAAAGAAAAAAAATACAAAATTATAATATTATATATGCGTAAAAGTGTAATGAATAAATAAAAAATAAAATGTATTAGAACATAAAAATACATAAAACGTAAAAAAAGTAATGAATTCCTAAACTAGTACATAGTAACAAATATGAACATAATATAAAAACAAAACAAATTTAACTCATTTTTGTATATTCAAAATTTAACAATTAATGCAATAAAAGATTACCTATCTCCGATCCTTCATACTGGCAAACATGTCAACAACTTTTTCCAAATTAACATGGCTTTCATATTCTCCTTCTACATTTATAACCATTTAATCACTTTAACTTTTATACCTAGTTGTATTTTAACAAATGATTTAATACCCAAAATTTAATTAAACTATAAATGTACTTAAAATAATATATTGTCAATTCAAGTGTAGTCGGTTGTGACCAGTTTTCAATTGTTAAGTTAATAAACTATAGGACATAATTAACTTTGCCATTTTTTGCATTTATTTATCATTTATCATCCAACTTAGAATTGTCAACTGTTCTTAAATTTTCTTAAAGTGTGGCATTTGCCATAGCCTGCCCTCCCCAAATGACACCCCAGCAAAAATAATTTTTAAATTACACCATAATTTAAATATTTTAAAATTTAGTAGAAAGAGTTAATAAAATACAATAAAATAATAAATAAAAAACAACTAATGTATGAAATTTTCAGTTGTAGATAATTTAATTTTACAAATGAAAACTTTCTTACAACACTCTAGATAACAACCAATAGCAATTTTTTAATACAAATTAAAATTTATTACATATGATACATTATATTTATGAATTAATATCATTTAATTTTTCAATTAATTCATTACATCGACAAATCATACATTAATAAAATCATCCTGCAAAAATTGCTATCAAACATATACATGTAAAAATAATAATTATTATAATAGAATAGTTATAGATTCATGCATTAACAAAAAAAGTTTTAAATAAGACTTATCTTCCATTTTAAATTAGAAGTATTTAAGTTTCGAAAAACTATTTTTTTAATAAATTATTATATTAATTTATAGCAAACAAATAATATACATGAATGTGTGTATATATATATATATATTGATACTTTTAATGAAAAAGGTAGTAATTCCATTTGGTCGACTGTAAAGGAGCAAAACAAAATTAAAAATTTATTTCTAATTCTATTATTGTTTTTGTAAATCAGTATTGATTATTTTTGTGGAACCATAAATTAATTTTTAAATATTCATAAAAATAATTATTATTTCAACATATTTTTGGAAAACTCAAAAAATTTTCTTAACTTATGATTTTTTTCAAATAAAAATGGAGGTACAATCATACAATTGTAACTTAAAAACAACATAAATTAAGTTAAGACCTTTTCCATTGGATGTATCAATATATTTATACATTAAATTTTTCTCAATTCTAAATAAAAAAATAATTACAATATATTTTTAGCTAGTATCAAGCATCAGTAATTATTAACTTCTTATTCAACTCTATTAAGATAAAATTTGAATAAAAAAAAATTCAAAAACATTAGAATCATAAAGATACACAAAGCAAAAAAATATTTAAAACCAATTATATAGCTTCACAATCGAGATTCAATTCTTTAAAAAATAATAAAAACAAAAGTATATTTTCTCTCTAGTAGTCGAAATTCCCACATAGAAATACAAAATATGTATACAACATTACTGTTTTTATTATCTTATAAATATTATTACAAATTGTATTTGTTTTAGTAATTAGTTTTAATAGTCAAGTTGAAAAAAAGTAAACTTATTTTAGTACCTTAAGCCACCATATAGTACGTGATCTGTTAAATATTTGAATGCATTTATTTTGAATTACATGATCATTGTTTCTTTTAGCAATTTTATTGTATTTAACATAACCTAAACTATGATTTCAAATCTAATAGGGTCTGTTTGGGTCATTGAAGTACTGAGCAACACTTAATGGGTCATAATACATTTAATACTCATTACTAATACTATTTGCAATATCAATATATATGCCACGGAACTACACAAAACTGTTTAGACTTTAATAGCATAGAATAATTTCAATTTAATAAATAATAAGAGAAACAAAATTTAAATTAATTTATTATCATATAAGACAAGCTAGAATTAACTCTGTCTGTAAAAAACAGCATCTTCAATCAAATGAATAATGCAAGTATTAACAATTGATTAAATATATAATATAAACAGTGATCTGATATCTTCAAAGTGGATACTTATTTAATATTGAAAAACATTACACATCTAAAAATTATGTAAATACATATTATAGTGTATATGTAACAGTTAATAAAATAAAATGATTAAGCTTTAATAAATGTCAAAAACTGTATGTACATAAACAATATATTATCTAATTAATTTCTACATAATATTTTCAAACATGAATTTTATTGTAGTATAAAATATAATATACCATTATACTATAGTAAAATTGTTGTACCTAATTATAATAAATGAAAGTTTATTTCAATTTGTAACAAACAGAAAATTTTTTAAAACTTTTGAAGTCGTATAAAAATATTATGATTCTACTAAAGTTTGTTTTTCAAATGTTTTGTAGGTAAAACAAAATTAGTGGTGTTGGGGCATTATAAATAATAAATCAGGGGTAGGTGTTGATTTTCAATCCAACACTGATGGTAGACTACATACTACATGATAGCTATATTGTACATGAAACCAAATTAAAAAATAAAATTATTATTTTAAAAATAATTAGAATTAAATAGTAAATTTAAAGTCTCTATTTAAATAGTCAAGAGGCTCAGAATTCATTGCATCAGGAATCTCATTAGATCTGTTTACAAATGGTAGATTATGCAATCCATCCTTCATTTGTTTATGTTCAACATTGAAGTCCTCGGTTGATCCATAAACAGCAACAGTCAACGCCAAAAATCTACCACACACAATTAATTTGTCTGTCCAAACCTAAAAACCAAAAAAAAATATCATTGTTAAAAAAAAAAAATCATATTAAACAGATAACTGATTTACATTGTTACGAAAAGTAATTTTTGTTCGATTTTCTTCATTATAATCTATTGATCCCAGATATTCATATGTTGTAACATTTGGACGACGTACATTGTTGCAGAGAAATTGAATGGAAAAATGAGAAGGCTCTGTAGCTCTGAAATGAAAAACACAAGAAATTGAAAACTTTAACAAACTCAAATTATCTGAAATAAAATGAAAGCTATTTTATTTTTATGAAATTTTAAAAATTATATTTAATAAGTCAAGCATTTTAGTGTTTACAGTAGATGAAAATAGTAAGCTTTTTTTCCAAAAATTGAGTTAAAGCTAAGATTAAATAAACTATAACCAAGTAATGTACACGAATATTATTTATAGTATAGCTATAGACAGAATAAAATATAAAAGTTTTGAGCAGTAATTAAATAAAGCATGAAACATTTTAACTTTTTAACCTATGAACAGAAATACTATGTTCCAATCATCACATATGCATTGCTTACCTAATTAATATATGGTTAGACCTAGTAAGCTATACCTTAAAAATAATGTTACAATAACAAAAAATGTTTTTAGCACAAATTGTCAATTAACAGGAAAATTTTAATTTAAAAATACAATTTATAACATTAATAAAATATTTTATTATTATTACAAAATACTTATTTAATTATATAGCACTGCATTTTTTATAATCTAAGCACACAATAAAAATAAAGTATATTATATAATTTTTAATAAAACAAAAATAACTCATGGGTCACTCATAGAACATAGATAACAATGTGATAGCCAATACTACATTATTTTTATGCTATGTGCACGCAAAAGAACAATCAGGAAAGACTACTCAATAAGATTATCAGGATTGTTTTCACGTAAAATAAAGATTTTTGACTAAGATTCAATGTTATCTACAGACTTTTTCGGTTCAATGTGTTATCTATCACAACGATTAAATTACATTTGTCATAGATACTTTTATTGTCTTCTGGTTTTGTAAGTAGACCTATATTCTTTAAATTCAAAATATTGATTCAGGTTGATTCATTTACAATGGCTATGGCTTCATAAAAAGCCTAAATTTTCACTAATTTGCATGAAACAATTATTTTGTGTGTAATATTTACAATCAATGTAGACTTGTCAGCTGTATGTGCAGTATTTAATCCAGAGAGTAATAAAGCTAAACTTACAAATAAATGAAGTTGAAAACAGGTTTCTTTATCAAATATCAACCCTTTATCATTAGATAACATATATTGGACCAAAATTAAAATTGGTAGATATTGTTTCAGAGGTAAATAACATATAAATCACAGATTTTTTCATCAAAACCTTATTAAATAATAAGTTAAAAATCTAGAAAAAATTATTTGAAGGAACTCTGTAAAATCACAAAAAAAAAATAATTTTCTTAATGAGCTAATTTTTGCTGGTCAACCCTTCCCCTCTCCTTAGAGAGAAATTGTAGATGCTCTTGTTTATTATATTTTTAGAATGGGGTAAACATTTTAATATAAACTATAAAGTAGAAATATTTATTTAAATACACAAAAAAAAAAAAAATTAACCTTGGTCATAACATGTCTCATTAAATAAATCTTAATAAAAGTAAGTAATATGTACAGTATGGTCGCGTTAATCCGAACGAGATTGGGGAAAGGGGTCGTTCGGATGACCGATTTGTTCAGATTACCTATGATTCAATAAAAAATCAATCTATGAAATTTATAAAATAACAAAAAATAATCAAAATTATTTATTTGCAAAAAATTATCATTTAAAATGTTGATTGATTATTTTTTTTTTTTGAACTCTGGTTTTTATATGTATTCCTATACATAAATTAATTTAGTTACATTGTATATTTTATTACCGGAAAATATTATTATTGTAATATACATATGTATTAATATAACAGTGTGGTAATTTTGTAGCTCGTTCGGATTATCGCGTCTTTCGGATTAACGCGATCCTACTGTATAAGTTATATTATATTAAATTTAACAATGTAATTAGTGGTTAAATTATAAAACCTATTTTAAAGGTTGAATAAGTTAAAATAGGTCAATAAATAAATAATTTACCCGAGAATACATTGTCCAGTTGAAGTTCTCAATAATTTTCTAGGTGAAAGAATTTTGATATCAGTCAAATTCACAGGTGTATCAAAATTTACAACACTTTGAGAATGTTCCTAAAAATAAGACCAATAATGAATAAATAGTATAAAATAAGTAGATATAGATAAGCTAAAAAGACTATGAGTTTTTTAAAACTCATTAAATGTACTTATCTGATCCATTGCAAGTCAGTATTACAAAGGAAAACTATCTACCTATTTAATTTGAAAATGATTTATTTTAATTTGCTTATAAATAACAGTTTTTCATAGTTAGATACACATATTTTCAGAACTAAATTGCAAGATGAACATAAAACCCATGCATCCTATCATTCTTATCATTCTTAGATCTATAAGAAATTAAATTTCACACAAATGCCTATTAAATTTCTTGAACTTGTACATTAATTATTATTAAACACCTAATACACAAATCATGGCAATTTATTAAAATAATATTGTTCATTATAATGTAAACTACCTAGGCATATTATATGTTTTAACAAAATAACATAATTGATGTACTACGTATTGTTATAAAGAAAATATTTCATGAGTATATTACAATATACTGAACATTTTATTTCCTTCTGGTTGATAGTTTACCTACTAGACTCTTATTATATTCAACTTAAGATACTGTGGCATAATGGAAGGTGTTACAGGATAGTGTTTTATTATCATTTAGGTAGTTGAAATTCATAATATGATATACAAAGATAAATATTGACAATATCAAGAGTAAGAGTATATCTGTTACAGACTGCTTAGAATGATAATAATTGTCAATATGTCAATGTGATGCGTATCAAGTAAAGGATGTGAAGACAAACCAATTGAAAAATACAACAAAACACCACCATTACCTACCCAAATCATTAGAGGTCATTTTATTAATAGAAAAACTATCCCTTGTTTATTTTGCTTGGACTTTAAAATAAATGTCTGTACAAAAATACAAAAACCATAATGTGCATGGATTAAAAATCCATGTATTTAATGTTTTGCCATTTTATCTATTGCAAACGTATTATCGACCACAATACCTAATGAGATTAATGTGAAACTGGATCTCACACACACCACATATATGTATAATGTGGTCAACATTGTCAAAAAGAGATATAATATTTGAGAATAAAACAGAAAAAGTACTCTATTTTTTTTTTAACAAAGTTGTTCTCAAACTTTGCTTTTTACGCGCAGTCCATATCTCAATAAATCGATTTCATCGCGGACGCAATTTAACACTCACCAGGGACGTTTGGTACGAGTGGAAAAACGTTTCTACGGTCAGCATACGCCGATCCTCCGTGGTAGGCTTACACATTTCAACGACCGGATTAGACAAACAGATTAGATATTAATACCAAGTCACCGAGTGTGTACAAAAGCGGGAGAATAGATGTAAGATGGTTTGTACACTGGTACACGCGAACTTCGTACCTCGTCCGGAGTACGAGACGACGAGACGAAAAAACAAAAAAAAAAATACGATATTTTGTTGTTATAAAACAGTTTGACGGTGTCACGAACTAAGAAGATAAAAAACGTCACGGCAGATACAGTTGTGGTAACACTCCACAGACCCGTCGTGGATTTACGCCATTACTTGTTAAAACCTTATTCGGTGTTTTACTACACGCAGACGCAATATTAAATAAATCACTGAATTGACTGAATTACAATTTACTAGCTATCCAACGCTCTAAACAACTTTTACTGCTTTAGAGTTTAGATATTACTACTGTGAACACTAAACGATCGTTTACAACACGATTATAGATTATACGATCACAGAGTATACGATCATGGTTTACAATATTTGATTATAGTTATTGGTAGAGTATGATAACAGCGATGATAACTGACAACGCTGGAATAGTGAATAATATCCACAGAATATATATATATATACAGATATGTATTTACATATATATCTGTGATACCATTCGCCCATGGACGATAAATCTATATTGTACATCTGCAGCAGCAGCTGCTGTCTTACAGTATTTTGGTCCAATTTCGTTTATGTGGCGGACCTGGAGGGGTGAGTCGGTTAACACTTATATGCACGGGTGTTTTTTTGTCCCCGCGCCTCAGTTATCACACTGCCATAGCTTTTCAGTCGTGAGACGAAACGAAACTGTTTCTCACTCCCTCTACATCTATCAATAGTTTTAATTTTAAAGAGTTCCGCCGGCCAACCCTTCCTCTAAGACATTGCAAGTTTTATCTATGCTCTCTCGTTTTTCACTCTCTTCGCTGACGTCGTCATGAAGTGTTTCCCCATCACATTTGTGTTAGTGGCAGCAGCCGAAACGCTACTGGCTGCCGTCATGTCGGGCGTTCATCACTTGACAGACGGCCAGGAAGTCGAAGAAAACCTAATCATTTCGAGACGCAAAGGCATCGCTGAACATGACCATAGAACCGATTCCGCTTATTCCGGCATATTTGGTAAACGCGTTATTAGTCCGATGTCCTGGTCCAGGCCGAAATTTGACTCCTATTCCAGTTCGTTACCATCTTTAGTTAACTCTGTTAGGCAACTGAATCACTCCGAGTTGTAGTACTATAAATGGCGAAAAGTTTCTTATAATATATAAAGGGTATCCCAATATTCTTTAACAAATGCGATTATATTTGTTCTATTAATAATTATTAACTTTAATTTTTTGAAAATTATTACTGCAGCATTGTGCTACAGGAATAATGTATAATATTTTTGTTTTTTTTTTTTTTTTTTGGACTAAAATTTTCAAATTTGGAATTTTATACTGCTGTCTTAGAAAAAATCCCAAAATAGTCATTTTGTAAACCTAAATTTTAGAAAAATATTGGTGCTTAAATCTCTAATAAAGATTGTTCATTTTCTAAGATATTTTTAAGTTTGTGAATAATTTAATAATTTTATCAAATATATCATAATAATGGTAATATTATGAATTATTTAACGATATTATTAAATTATTCGAAAATTTAAAAAAATTGTAGAAAATGAATAGATTAACTTTTATTAGAAATTTAAACACCAATGTTTTTCTAAAAATCAGATTCACAAAATGGCTATTTTGAATTTTGTTTAAATCTTTAGAATAAAACTTCAAATTTGAAAATTTGGGTACTTATTAAAAAAAAAAATATTTAAATTATTATTGTATAATAATTGCAATGATAAAGTACTATCAATTATGAAAAAAAAAAAAAAATTGAAAATTATTTATTTGTCAAATCATACTGAGACACCCTGTAGGTCGCCACCATGAATAGGTTTAATATTATTCTTTACTGTTTATTTTTTTTTTTTTTTTTATGAATAAAATCGCAATGTAACATTGGGTTATTCAAGTTTAAAAGATTTTTTATAAACTTCGTAGTTAAAAATAAACCAAAACTTTAAAAATGAGTTATGGCTAATGTTTTGAATAATTCTCCGGGTGTACTCTTTTTTATTTACTTTTTTTCTTAATTTTTTCCAGGTGATCAGAATAATGTTGATAATGTCAAACATTTAGACCCATACAAAATGAAGATTCACATGAGATCTGTTCTTCAAAATATGGATAAAAATAAAAATGGTTTGATTGAAAAAAATGAATTGACAGACAAATTACTGGAAGTTTATAGGTAAATATTTAAAGATCTAATATAGTACACATTTTGTTTAACAAATATTTAAAAAAATATATATCTGGTCAAACTTTGGACCCTGAGTATTCTTTACTCCTCTAGTAAGATACTCTTGATGGATGTGTTGGATTTTAAAGAAATACCTAATAAATAACTTGCTAAATAAAGTCAATTCTGAGCAGGGTGTCAGTTAATTACATAGAATAATAATTTCCAATTTTATCTTGATTGTGTTCAACAAATTTACAACAATATAATTCATGTTTATTTCATTATTCGTAAAAATGATCAGTTCTGCCGTTTTCTTAAATTTGCAGCTCTTACAATACAAAATTGTCTTAGATATTTAATTTTATGAAAAATTTAAATATAAGTAAGCTTATATATGAGTAAGCTTGTTTACATTTGTCCACCCTAATAACAATAAATTAGATAGGTATACCTATTATTTATGTTATGAAATAATAAAAAAAAAAATCTGTCCTTTTTTAGACAGTCATTTCCCCTGTAATTCTAAATTTAAACACTTATAAAATGATATTGATTAAATCCAAGCACTTTCAAGTAGAAAAAGTAAAGGCAAGAAAGCTAGACATACTTTGCACCACAAATATTTTTCGCTTCTCGGGTCAGAGATACTCTTGGTTGGTTTGTGGAATTTTAAAGAAACGATAAATCATTTCGTCAATAAGACGATTCTGAATGAAAAAAATTAATAATATAAAAATAACGGTTGTCATTTTTAACACACTTACCAAGAATATCTGACTCGAAGAGCGAAGAATATCCGTGCTGCAAAGTATATCTGGTTTTCTTGCCTTTACTTTATTTTGCTTTACTTTACTCTACTTTTAGATTCTGAACGAAGTGAAGAAGCTAGTGTTTTTACAAAGATGTATGTTTTTTATTTATTTTTTCTGTGTACAACTTTTTGTATGGAAATACTTGTCCAAAAGTTTCGATCAGTAACTTTTTGAAATTGGATTTGCCTCTAGATTGTACTTTAGTGAGGTTATTTTTTGAATTTCTTAATTCTTTGATTTCTTTTTTGGAAAAAACTACTCAAAATTTGACAAAATTTTTATCGTTTCTTTAAAATTTAACATCGCCAAATCCCACTCGAGGAGTGAAGAATACCATGGGTACATGGTGCGAAGTATATTCCAGTCTTTTTTCTTTAATACTTAATTACTATGTCAGACTTAAATTTGTTATATTTTCTATACATATATTCAATAATATACGTATTACATATTTTTTATACATGCAAAAATCCTTATTTTTTTTCTTTATTCATCATCTACATTTCCCAATTTTATTCAGTGTTCAAAATTGTATATTCCTAAATATTTACCCATATACCATACCCAATATTGCTTTTTAGGAAATTATCTGCTGAAGAATCTGATTCAGAGTTTCAAACTAGTGATGTTGATGAAAACGGCTTTATAACATGGAAAGAATATATTGGTGACACATATGCTTCAAGTGACAGTTATGACGATGAAGTAATTATCTTAGATTCTCAGTAAATTGTATTAAAAACATTAATACATTGCTTTTGTATGTGTGGAGGGAACAAATATATATATATATATAAACTTCAAACTTTTTGTATAACTCCTCTTGTATTGATGAGTAATTTGAACAAAGATGTATAGATGTATAAGATGTATATTTGTTATCACATTATTTCTTGCCTTACTTTGGTTGAGTAGCAATGTTTAACTTATTTATTTCTTATCAATTCATTTCAAATTTATATAGAACTTAAAATTATATGATTATCTTAAGATTATAAACATAGTTTTTAGTGTTCAACAGTTGGTTTGTATCCAGCCAGTTTATAAATTTTTTTTAGAATAAGAACTTTATTTGTTATTATTTTAAATATAGATGGCACAGGAAGAAAAAGAATTATTCTTGGCTGCTGATATTGATAAGGACAACCAGTTAAATCTAGCAGAATTTCGATATTTTTATACACCAGAAGATTATCCTCACATGAAACAGATTGTAATAAATGGTGTGATGGGTCGATTTGATTTTAATAAAGACGGAAAAATTACTTTGGATGAATTTATGGGAGAAAAAAGTAATTTTGTTATCTCAAAAATATTAAATAAATTGGTTAGATTATGTTTATAACACATTTCTTAATTTATGTTACATGGCAGGTGTACACCATACTGAATACTGGTATCAAGAAGAAAAGACAAAATTTGATGATCTTGATTTTAACAAAGACGGATTATTGGAAGAAAATGAAATTCATAACTGGGCTTCGCCAAATAATAAGTAAGTAATAAATAAATAATTTTAATGTGATGAAGCTCCACCTGTATGTTTTGATTCCATTTTACCTATGTACAACAAAGTGAATTCGCATTCAACACAATCAATATCATATTATTAGTTTGAATTTTAAGGTTAATCGACCTATTATAAAACTTAAAGGCGGGAACCTTATCTGTGTTTATTACTTCGATTTTGGCATTATATTCAAATTTTTTATAGAATAATTAGTATTTTAAAACAATTATATTTTATGCATTTATAACTCTCTCGAAACTGAAATATCACCAAAACCCCATGTACACACACAGATAATATTTTAAGATTTAAGTTTTATTTTAGTTTGATTGACTATTATTAAGGGTGACCGAACACTAGTAAAACAAAATTGAATTTTAGTCATGTTTAGTCATTTTGCTTTTACTCATAAAGTGTTATGAATGCACTCTGATAAAACATATTTAGTTAAATCATTGTCAGTGAACAAAATGTTATCCGATGAATAAGACATTTTCGTTCCTATTTTATGACATTTGTTGTTAAATATTGAAAAAAGTGAAAAAAAAAACAAAATATTGTGGGTTCATTCCTTAATACTCAATATACATGTTGGTACTCGTCCAACATGCTATCTACCGCACGTTTGATGGTTTAGTATGCTACCTACCGTAAATATTTTATTTATTATACATATAATATGTTACGACTATGTGTACATTGTCCAGACAATCTGATCTTGCCCAGGTTTATATTAGTTCACCGGATGTTTGGTCGACTCCGCTTCGCTCTGCAAATTAAAAATATCCCTTGACATATTGTGCAACGTGAGGACATTTTGGCATGATAAAAAATCGAATTTCGCCACTCAGCAAAATACTACCAATTAACAAGCCGAAACGTTCCCACGTTGTACAGCAAGCTGAGAGATATTTTAATTTGCAGAGTGAAATGGAGGCATTAACGAGCGTAGCGAGTCGTCCAAATACCTAGTGAACTAACCTATGTTTATAAATTAAACAAAAATATTACAATGCAATTTAACATTGTAAATGCAATGAACACATTGCCCGTAACATATATACTGTAATCTATTATATTCACGGTAGATTCGTACTAAACTATAATAAAATTATGGTAGATAAAATATTTACGGTAGATAGCATATTCGACATATTATACTCAAAAATTTAAGGTAAATGATATTACAATTAGATTTAACTGCAATTGAATATTTATAATTATCTATTAAAACTCCTTTCTGAATATGCATAATATATGTTAGGTATGTAACAAAGATGTATACCACAATGTGTACACTAGCATGTAGCCAACAACTGAGAACGTGTTGTGTAATTCACCTGAAATGTTTTTTTTTTTACTTACCAAATTAGCTTAAGTTCTATTTCATCAAAGCAATATTAGTCATGACTGAAGACAAAAATGTTTTATTTTGACTACGCTTTATCAGTGTACGGGTATTTCATAAATCTTAATTGTTTTATTTTTCATTAGTTACAATAAAGCAAGTTTAATCACTTAAAGTAGTTTTGCTTTATCAGTGTGCAATCAGCCTAAAGCTGACGTGTAATTTATTCTACTGGATACAAATTTACTATGTTGTCGTTGACAAGACAAATAATATTAAAACAACGCATACAGGTGTTGTGTTCTCTTAAGTTACAAAATTTTTAAGTAAATAATGTCTTCATATTATGAACAAAGCTCAATTTTTTCATCACAAATTATTGTGTAGATAATGTGTTGTTTATTATGAATTAGTATATCAATTTATTTTAAGCAGATAAATTAATAAAACTAATTAATAATGGTTGAATTTCTTATAGGAGTGTTAAAAAAAGAACTAATTGTTTGAAGTGTTGACAATTTACTAAATATAAGATAATACATCTATATACTGGGTGTTCTAGTACAATTTGACAAATAAAATAACTTTTGTTCTATTAATAATTTTAAAATTATTACTACAACATTGCTTTATAGCAATAATGTTTACATTTTTTTTTAGGTCCCAAATTTGAAAATTTGTACTATTTTTTTTTTTTTAATTCAAAGTACCAAATTTTTAAACTTTTAAACCACTTTCTAGAAAAATGTTGGTGCTTAAATCTCTATAATAAAGGTTAATTCCGTTTATTTTCAATGATTTTTTTTTTTTTTTTTTTTTGAGTTTGCAAATATTTTAATAATTTTGTCAAATCTAGCATAACAATGATAATATTATTAAATTATTCCCAAACTTAAAAAAAATGAAGAAAAAGAACAGATTTAAAAGTAAAGTTTATAATAAAGTAAAGTATAGGTAAAAAAGTAAGCTAGACGGGTATTCTTCGCTCCTAGGGTTAAATACTTTTTACAATGATGTTTATTTTTTTTTTTTATTTTTTTTTTTTTTCTGTTAACACTTTTTCGTATAGAAAAACTTGTCCAAAAGTTTCGAACAATAACTTTTTGAAACCGGATTCGCCTCTAGATTGTACTTTAGAGAGGTCATTTTTT
>JAIPRM010002184.1:0-32030 GCA_025469315.1 Stegophylla sp. TES_Ste_2020 | reverse complement strand
TTTGTCAAATTTTGGGTAGTTTTTTCCAAAAAAAACATTGAAGAATTGAGAAATTCAAAAAATGACCTCTCTAAAGTACAATCTAGAGGCAAATCCGGTTTCAAAAAGTTACTGTTCGAAACTTTTGGACAAGTATTTCCTCACAATAAGTTGTACACAGAAAAAAAAAAAAAATAATAATAAAACGTCATTGTAAAAACACTAGCTTCTTCACTTCGTTGAGAATGTAAAAATAGGGATTTCAGAGGAAAAAAGAAGCTTTTTCACGTTCTCGGCCGACGAATCCTCTACGAACTCCGCGCCGCGGACACTGTGATGTCGGGGACGTGGCGCGTACAAACTACAAACGCTACGAGGAAATTTTTCGTTCGACTTGGTATAAATAATGCCATTTACCGGGTAAATAAAGGACATAAGCGGCCTGGTTTGGTGATTGAACGACCGTCGCGCGTGTACTTGAAGTCAAATCCGGGGGTAGGAAACGGGTCGTTGGATTTTCGACTCGCTCGCGATCAATGACGCGCGATATCTCTTTGATCGATTATAAATGTGTGTGTATATACGCGTTTGTACCTTTTTTTTTTTTTGGAAAACGAACGGGCAGTCCGCGTCCTTCCTAGTGCGCGCGCGTTTTGTCGTGTACCCTGCTGCAAAGGGCCGATGACGCGCGTTTCAAACGACAGCATTTCCGCGAGATCGTGTCAATTATTCGGCAACTGCCGACCCTTTAGGGGACCCTGATTTAAACGAACCGCGCGGGTTTTTTCAAATGGCATATATCAGGGGTGGCCAACATGAATATGTTCACGAGCCGCGCGGATAAATAAAATTATATTGAAAGCCAAAAAAAGTCTTCTAAAATCATTTTTAAAGTGTGTTATTGAAAATAGATATCCAGTAACGAATCTCATTGCGACAATTAAGGCAATTCTCGGAATAGAACTTTTAGAATTTTAATCTAAAAAGTTTACAAAATAATCGTCTCTCTGTTATAAAATTGTGCAAGGAATGTCTATTTTGAAGAACCCAAACATCAATAACTGCGCACATATTGCACATAATTTAAAATAAATTTTTGAAATGTCATTTTCTTGTGAATCATTTTAATTGATGTTGAAAATAACCAAATGCAAATATCTTTCATATTTAACTATAGATCGTTTTAAGGAATAACTCTGACTTCTGAGTCGATCATACTTCAATGTAATCAGATCAGAAACTCGTGGAAATAAAAGATATGAAAAAAAAAAATGTATCATCTTAACAATAATTTATGTTCAACTTTATGCTAAAACAGTCATTTGTACAATGCCGATACAAATTCAAGCTTTATACACTTAAAGCCATAATTCAAAATTTAAAATTGTGATGAATAAAAAAAATGTTATATTATTAAATAAGATTATTATTGTTGTTTTCGAAAATAGAATGAGAGCCACATGCAACCACGACAAGAGCCGCATGTGGCTCGCGAGCCACAATTTGGCCACCCCTGGCATATATTATATTATGCATTATTAAAATTTCCAGCGATTAGCACTTAATTATACGTTTAGCGGTCGCGTTGTTATGAAAAAAAAATAATAAAAACGCACCCACCGTCCGTAATAGTCCCGCCGCCGAGACACTGTTTATTCGAACGATGATAATAAATTTTGGGCTAGGAACTTATAGGAGTTGGCGTGTTTTTCGAAAATAATTCAAAACATAGCTAAGTATAGAAATGCGTTTCATAAAACTAGGAGGAATACATTTCTTATTAATTTGCATATTTTGTGTATTAACTCTTTTTTTCGGTTATATTTGAATTTTAAGTGTATATTTCGATATTTAATTTGAATTTTCTTGGTAAAAGAGATTTTTCCCTGAATAACTGAAGAGATTGAATATTATTTGATATTTTTGTGTACATGTACGTCTAAAAAGAATAAAAATAAAAAAATAAAAAAGAAAGAAATTTCATAAATAATAGAGGAATTAATAGTACATATTAAAATATATTGTACTTACAATAAAATTTTTAAATATTTTGAGTTTTTACAGTAAAATTAGTGTGTTTCATAAGAGATTGTTTTAACGTTTTCGCATATTTGGTACATTTTTAGAGTAATAAATGCATGCATATTTTAAGTTTTTTTTAGAGCTATAAGTCTCTAGCCCTAATAATAATATTATATTTCACGAACATAATATTATTATCATCATCATGACGGTGTGTATGCAACACACTGTGCACGTACGCGTTCGGGGCACTAAACGACTTCACGGCGTTTTCCCATTTACCACTATTATAAAATATTGTTATTCTCACATCTTACATGTGTGTGTATATATAACAATGATTCTAAATACAATTATGTAGGGATTTTGTGTTTGTGTGTGAGTGTGAGTATAAAATATGATATTTAAATTCGCCAAACAGTTTCGTTCCCTCCCCACCTCTGGCAGCATCGTTAAACTCTAAGAACTTTGTAATTATTTCAAACGTGTGATGCCCGGGTAAAAACACTTAAGAGCACGTGCGTTTCTTTTGACGTCGATTTTTTTTTATATTTTATTCTTGGCTTGAAATTAATCGGTGTATTAAGCACGTTGGACAAGCCACGCAAGAGTACACGAACGGATATTCGTCACCGTTTTAAATGTATATTATATTGTTTTAACGAAATAATACGTACGTGTGACACGGAGCTTATGATCACCCGCATTATTAATATTTTTTTTTTGGGGGGAGAGGAAGAGTTTGATGTTGTAATTTCGCTATTTTGATAAAGTTCAATTAAAAAAAAAAATGATAAACGTTGTATAGCGGTTTCAGTGGTAAACTAATCAATTTTTATGCGACCATTGTGTAGTCTATAACTCGTGAGTGAGACAGAAGAAACTAAGAGTGCAACAACAAAGCGCATTATAATATCATCGTTGGATCGTTATTAATAGTATTAGTAGTTAATAGCAACTTGCATGCGGGTCCGCGTTCTACATCGTAAGCACTCGTTATTACAGTGTCGTTTGGCTCGATTAGAATAATAATAATTATAAAATAGTTCGATTAAATTTCCAAACAATTTCACATTGGTCATGCGAACACTGGTTTTCTCGACGAAATTATCGGAAACGGTCGACTGTTTCCGATCACTATTAAATCACTGCAGCGTTTCAAAAACGGAACTCTGAAGTTGTGAACGGACTTATAATTTTAAATGTTTTGAAACGAATTTAAAAAATGTTCCTGAAAACCTTCGAGCACATTATTATGAGTAAATATTAGAAACAAACCGTATTATAAAGCAACGCGTTTGTAACAAAACAAAAACAGAACTTATCGAATAATGTTAAATAATGTTATAATTATAGATTTTTTTGTTTACAAAATTTAAATTTTTTACCGATAAAAAAAAAATCTATAATTTTATTAAAAACAAACCATCATGTTAATGTACTGTAAGAATAACTTTAAGCGCGCGTGGAAAATTAAAAAACAACGGTTTTGTAATTTACAATAAATTTCGATTTTTACTCAATTACCAGCGAAAAATTATACGGTTTTAAAATTTTAATAAAAATCATCAATTTCCGCGACTATTTTGCCGTTTTGAAATAAAAATTTCGACTCGTACGCGCTTTGTTTGTGTAATTAAAATATTTTACATTCCCGTATAGACAACACCACGTGTATTGTAAATTTCTCACAGGGCATTCATTTCGCGAATACTACCGCGGAGATTGACTGGCGTTTCGTCGATCTCCGGAGAGAGCTTTGCACGGAATCTTTTGGGATAGCAATATTATTAGTGTAGGCGCACCGAGTGCAGGCGTAAACGTGCGACGAAATCGTTATGACGCGCGCGCATAACCTCTTTGGATACTCTAAAAGAGTGCTTCGTGTGCGGTTTGTCAGTGCTCAGATGTGACGTGATGTGTGCGTGGGTGGGTGTGTGTATTTTTGGCGTGGACGGTGCGGGACGACGACGGCAGACGAACCGCGAAGAAAAAGCTTTTGTGGTTTATATATCGTTTATAATAATAATAATAATAATAATTGCACGTGGCACAAACGGCGCGAGAAGCCTTTACGTCGGCATTACACACCCTAACGAGTATTTTATATATATATATATATTCATATATTATTATACAGGGACCATCTTTTGTCATTGTTCGCAGGATTTTATATTGAAATATGCTCGGACGTGTAATTTCGACAAAACCAAAATCACGAGTGTGTCTTTATAGCATAACATACCGTCTACGTTTGCACGGTAATCGAACATTTTTTCCTCGTGCAGAATCTCAATATTGTAGATTTATATTTGAATCTAAACATTCTGAGTGAAGAGTAAAACGTTTTTTTTTTTTTTCTACCAACACGTTTTCATAAAGAAATATTTGCCCAAAAATGTCGACAAGAAATATTTGGAACCGGAATTATTCAACTTCAGATTGATCATTTTTGAATTTTTCAATAATTTCCCTAAAATTTGACGAGAACTCCTTTGAGTAATTTATTTTTAATCTTAACTTTATAAAATGAAAACAGAGGTAGAAAATAATATGGGGAATATTTTTTGAATATGTGAACACTTTTTTTCTCGTCTAAAAATTGTTTTGCCCGTTCACTGTTTTCGGGTAGGTAAATTAAAAAAAAAAAAATAGGTCTATGTTTTATCGAAGAAATCATACACGCCCGCCAAGTGCAGTCACCCGAGGAGCGATGAACACCAATAATGTTGCAAAGATCGTCTGGCTTTTTTTTTTTTTTTTTAATGCCACTTAGAGTTAATTTTTCTAATCAATATAACGTGACCGTCTGAAGTTTTGTGCGAAAATTCTTGGCCGTTTTACAACAGGTGTGACCACAGATAAAAATCTATTCGTTCACCTGTTTTACCGTCTGTTTTGAAACGACGATGTCGTTCATGTTCGACCTAAATAGAGATCACAATACACAATGATGATGGTGTATTTTACACACTCTCGTCACGTAGAGACACACGTGATATTCACTTTGCGCCGCCGCGGTCGAAACGCCGAAACAACCCGTCATAACGGCAATAATAATAATAATAATAATATATTATTATTATTTACTATCGTCGTCACCTCTGTATAGTAATAATTATTAGGACTCGGTTGTTGTAGGAGCTAAAAAAGGCAAAATATGCATCAAAAATGTTAAATATGCAAAAAAAATTTAATGAATATGCAAACAAATTATTCTAAATTCCGAAAATAAAATACATCAGATGTTGCTGATAAATTAATAATATACACATAAAAACTATTTATAACTGAGAAAAAAATTATATCTGGTTGGAATTTCGACATCTTATTGAGCCGAAAATAAAATTAAAAATATTTTTTCAGTATTTTTAAATTACGAAAAAAATACATAATTTTTCTAATACCTGTTAAGTTATTGCATTGAACCACCGATACTTTTTTCAGATTTTCAATTTCAAATGAATGACGATTTTTCGATAGAAGACTTTTAAATCGAAAAAAACTTCTTTCATTTGAAGTCGTCGGAGCGTATTTATAAAATTTTAAGTCATTTTTTAACTCATCAGTTTTTTTTTTAGAAAAATATTAATTATGCATAATATATGCGTATAAAACCAATGAAATATGCACTTTTTTTTAGCTGAAATAGGCAAAATATGCATTTTTAATTTTCAATTTTTTAACCCGCCATTGTATACTACAGATTTCTACTAGCTAGGTCTGCTATAAATTGAGAGCATACAGAGCAATATGCAATTCCTACAACTTCCGAGCCCTAGTAATAATAACAGTAATAATTGAACCGGGTGCCCGCGTCTGCGATAAATTTGATATTGCACTTACAATTTAGAGAGTATCACACGCGTAAAGTTCTCGAAACAGGCCGCAGCCCGGTATTCTGCCCGGTGTCAATGTCGCGTGTGCACGTCACACCCGCCTGTGGCTTTACGTCGATACGTGCGTTTACCTCGGGAGGGATCTCGATCGTTGCGAAACGCTTTGATATACGTTTATTATCATGTCGTGTATAGCTGTCATATTATTATAATGATGGCGTACGTGACGACATCGGTGCATACATTACTGTAAAATTATTGCGGGTAGAGGTAAATAATTGTAATATTTCTGAAGCTATTTTTAAAAAATGAAATATCATCGTTTTCAAAAACAATATTCAGAATATTTAATTAAAAATAGTGTCTAATTATGTATAAATAAAAGAAAAGGAAAACTTAAAACTTAATAGTTCGGTAAAAAAAGTCAGTTGTATTACAGGTATACAAGTGTAGGCATTAGTTCACGACTTTTTTTTTATTCTATTCCCCCCCCTTGTAATTTTTCAAAAATCTTTTACCCTTTAAATTTAAAATTTTCATTTTTTTTGCTGGCTGTACAAATAAATCAAATCAAATAACTATACATATATGATTATTGAATTTTTATTTTTATTATGTTATAAATTAGATATAAATCATCTTAGGTACTAATTCATAATATCAAATGTAAGAAAAAATCATTAAATGTAAAATCTGAAATAATAATATGAAATGTAAGTAAATATTAATTAAATAATTTAAGTAGATTTAAAATATACATTTTTCAACAAAATTAACGAAAAAAATTCTCATTATTTCACCGTCACTGAATTTCCTCTGTGCAGTATCATAATTATCCTCTTGAGAGGAATTCGCCATTTGCTTGGAAACCACTGTATTAGTGTGTGTATTGTGGTGGGCTCACAGTGCGAAGCGAAATCAAACTGTGTGGCAATCGCAAATCACCCGCCGACCTTATAGAAAATATTCTCTCGAAAATGTTGTACCTACGTTTATTTCTCCGGTGACAATTGAAATATTCAAAACTCGTAAAAAATAAAACGATTGTTAACTTGTCACGCCTGTCGACCGTGTAATATGATAATAATATGTATCGTGTGCCATTAAATTAATTAAAGTATATTACGTGGAAATTATAAGTATATTATTTTTGTAAATATTGCAGTAATAAGTAAATGTATTTCAAATATCATTTTTCTGGCGTTAAATTAATATTATTTTCTCGAGTTCATTAATGCGACTTTTGGTTAATTGGGTACCTATATTATATAAATATATATATGACAATTTTGTATCCGTCTAGAAACTTGGGTTTTCTGACATAATTATGACTCGTACACTTTCTCGGATACTCGACCCAAGACACCAAAATGTCAATTTCATACAATGCTAGTTACAGAATATTAGCTTATTGTTATTATTTTTATACTTTTAACTTTATCTATAGACGAATATTTATATCCACCAAAAGTATTCAACAAAGAGTAAGTTAATACGCTGCTACAACGTCCCATTTATAATAATTTCCGAGTTTGAGGCCACCTTGGCGTGCACATAAATAGCATACACTGCGGTTTTTTGACATTCTGAACGAAGTGAAGAAGCTAATGTTTTTACAATGATATTTATTTTTTATTTTTTTTTCTGTGTACAACTTTTCGTATGGAAATACTTGTCCAAAAGTTTCAGTCAGTAACTTTTTGAAACCGGATTTGCCTCTAGATTGTACTTTAGAGAGGTCATTTTTTGAATTTCTCAGTTTTTGAATTTTTCGATCCGAACTATATGACAATTTAAACATAGATAGAAAATCATATCAAAAAGATTTTGGCGCAAGAAAATTTCGAAAATGTGAAAAAAAAAATTTTGGAAATTTTTCTAACATTTTTTTTTTTTCTATTATTAACTTCCCTCGTTCAGAATCGTTTTATTGAAGAAATGATTTATCGTTTCTTTAAAATTCAATACACCCGTCAAGAGAATCCCACCCGTCGAGTGAAGTATGTCCGGCTTTTTTTCTTTTAACGGTATTAAAATATATCGTAGAGCTCGTTATAATAATAAATATTATTTGGAGTAATAATAAAAGTTACCGACCTAATATTTTCTGATAATAATCACACAGGTGTAAATATACAGGTTAGCGTTAGTATATATTTTATTGTTTTCTTCTACTAAAACAGTGTTTCCCAAACAGGGGGGCGCGCCCCCCTTGGGAGGCGTGTACAGATTTCTGGGGAGGCGCAAGCAGTGTTTGCAAAGCATAAATTTTAATTAATGTATAGAAAAAATTAAAGTAAAGTATATACCACTAAGGTGATAAAAACTATTATCCATAGGGGAGGGGGGTGCGAGATTTTTGAAAATCCATAAAAGGGGGCGTAGAAAATACAAAAGGTAGGGAACCACTGTACTAAAACGACTTCTCGGAGAACGGTTGTAAAAAATTTCGATTGGTATCGATTGTTGTTTTCTTTACCGGCGTAAAGCTTTTGACGCTGCGTTCCGTTAAAACAATCACCCGGAACTCCAGGGACGGGGGGTGGGGACACTACGGCAAACGAAATGACGATCCCCTCTCGTCCGCCCCCCCCCACCACCACTCGAGCTTTCGACGCATTTAATTTTTCTCTTATTGCTTCTGTTTTATTATTACACGTTTACCGTGTTTCGTACAATATTAGTATCAATTATTATTATTATTATTATTATTCCTTTGCGCGCGTACAAATTAATGTATACACCGACCTTCCTTTTGTTGTCGTCGTTGTTGTCGGGCAGAGAAGGCGCGCAAAAAACAATGTACAGTCACGTTTATAATTAATAGGTACTCATTAGGTTTTTTCCTCCCCGTTTATAAAATAAAAACATAACGATGAAAAATATACGCTACACAAAACTAATTGGGGTGGGGGGGTGTGACAACGTAATATATATTATTTTTTTGTCTTATACAAAACTCGAGTTTTGATAATATTCAGCGATATTGTTTGTAATACGCTTATTATTATATTATAGGGGCCGTGTCTAGAAATTTCGGAAACGTATGTATTTTAATTGTTTAAAGACAATCACTGCGAGCGCATGTATGGATATGAATTGATCGACCTCGTGTAGTTTCTATACGAAAATATTTAATTCAGAATATCCGTCCTAATAACGACACTTGGTAAGCAATAGGGATGCCGTTGGAAAAGTGTATTAGAGCTGTTTCAAAAAAAAAAAAAAAAAAAAAACGCATTCGTTTTGTTTAAATTTTTGTCACAGAAGATATCAGCTGCAGGGCTGCTACTTTTTATCACTTTTCTCACTTTTTTTTTTGACATGCTCACTTTTCTCACTTAGAGACTACTTAAAAATAATTTGGATAATAATGTTTTGAACTATTTTTATACACTGTCAGCGTCAGAATGAAATATAAAAATGGTTGATAATGATCTATTCTATAATTCTATTTCTACAACTAATAAATAAAAATGAATAAACCTATAGATAAGGTGAACTTGGTTTAATAAAATTAGGTAACTTAAACTCTATGGTAAACATTCAAGTCAACAGAAATAAAACTTCTGATTAATTATTAAATTATGCTTATGCTGGGTAAAAGAAAAAAAAAAAAAAATCACTGAAGATAAAACATGAATTTGTTGAAACAATAATGGTTCAAAATATTATGACAGAAGCGGTGACAAAACTTAGAGAAATAAAAAGTGTGAACAAGAAACCAAAGCAGGGTTAATCCAAAAATAAATTAGAAAAAACACGAAACAGCTGTACTACCAAAATCCAAATGTATTAAAAAACAACACTTACTACAAAGTATATTATTTATTTACGAAAAATGTAGTTATGTTATTTTATCGTAAGCCGCGATTAATGTATAAGAGTTATTGTTAAACGCGTATACTATTGTATTTTTAATTAAAATTAAAATTATAAAACTATAAAATATAGGGCTGGGGAAAATATTTAAGACTTGGTTATTTATAATTAATTTTTTTATTTGAAAAAAAAACTCACTCTTCACCGGAATATTCATCACTCCTCTTTCAAATGAGAGTAAAACTCACTTTTTTCACTATTCAAAAATAAAATGTGAGTAGCGACCCTGGTTATAGCTGTTCGTCTACGCGAATATCATGGCTGTTATTATACCGTACACGTCGTCGTCGTCATCGTCGTATATCGTTCCGAATTTCTGCGGGGACCGCGACCGCATACTTTGATCGTTCTCCATAAATGATATAATAATCTGTTTTCGCGTGCCAAGCCGCGATGTCGTTAAATTCAAAACGATCTCCTCCAGCATTGTATGTACAATGTATTATATACGATAATACAATAGTAGTATTATTACTGTAGACACACACGAACGTGTAGTAGTAACGAACGCGCGGATAAATCTCGAAACCGCGACGTTCAATTGTTTTGGTCGGCGAGGAGAGGGGAAAAAAAACCAAAACGGTCCGGGAGGGGGGGGTAGAGAAAATGCCCATTAGTCGTAACACGCTTTAGATATTATTATATACGTACTTTTATATAATACGCGATTTCAAGGTAATAGGTTCGGCGCAGTCATGCGCGTCTTTGCACAAATCTTTCGCCAGACATTTTTCTCCCTTCACTGCCGTACATTTTGATGATGCTGCGCTCCGCATATTGCGCACGTCATCGACTCCACTCTACTCCGGTTCGCGGTGCCGGCAGTGTGACCCATTATGTACACCGTTTTTTATTGCTACACCTTTTTTTTTCGTGAAAATAAAAAAAATCTCGTACGGCTATATAATTTATAATATTTAGTTTTCGCGGATTTGGGTTTTTTGACGGTTTTAAATTTGTTTTTATACAATATTTGAACGCGTATCTGCGTCCGGGGGGGGGGGGTGGAAACGCGCAAAACGACAGCGTTAAAAAAAAAAGGAGAAAAAAAAAATGAAACCAATCCCGTACGACATCCGCACTTTTTCCATCATTTTCTGTTTATTATCTCACGCATTTGTTGTACTTATATACAGTGTACAGTAGAAACTGTTTGTAAAATATAATATAATAACATTCAAGGGACCAACAAAATTTTGGTGATTTTAACCAATAGTCAAAATATAGCGACAATCATTTAAAAACAATTAAAATCAATTAAACATTGCATAATATATGACCACAATTTGTATAAAGTGTTTGTCACAAATCGATGATGAAAATTAGACAAAAAAATGTAATTACTTAAAATGTGCAGGTAATTGGGAATTCTATTTCGTAGAGCAAACGTGCCTAATGTTTTTAGAAGATTTTAATTGAAACTTTGAACATTCGTCAATTTAGATTTTAGAAATTCAATGCGTGGACGCGATAATATTGTCTTGAGATTGAGATTTTTCGAAATTCGAATCTTAAATTGGGGTGAAAATAGGTGGGTTGAAAATCTGGAATATCGATAATAATAGTATTGTAGTTTTGGACGTTTATTCGGTTGCTATAGATAATGTCTGTGGAAAAGTTTGCAAAGCAGCCAATTAAATTATTTACTTACTATCGTTTTACACATGGACGATTATTCGGTTAGTGATATACTGTACTAAATGTATAGTAGTACGCGTATATGAATACAATAATCGTCTTTTCGGTGGTTTGTTTTAATCTCAAAAGTTTTGCGTTTTGCGCGGCAAAAAAAAACTTTTATTCTCCGTCATTTCGTTCCCGGGGGCGAGCCGATAGGATTGCAGTCGCCCCATGTATCACACACACACACACACACACACACACACACACACACACACACACACACACACACTAGTCGAAAACACCCTCACCGTTGTTCGTCATTATGATATTGCTGTTATTATTATAATAATAATGTTCTTGCGTGCCACGTTGCGAACTATTAGTTTTCACCCGCGGCCGGCAGGCGCATTGTTCGACGCATATTATCCTATAATAATGTTGTGATGAATACAGAGCGCAGACACATTGTGGACAGGTGGTGGAACACCAGAAAACCGAGCACGATGACACACCCTGTACACTCATACTCGTATATAATATTATTTCGTCAAAAAACTGCGCGCCCCGGGCTGAACGCGCGTCGTTTCGAAAATTTTGGGAAAAAAAAACCTCGACAAATAACGAGAACGATTCGCCGTCGTCGTCCGCAAGATTATGTTGACTGCGATTAACCCCTACCCCCGCGGACCACCTGTAGCCCACATCGACACTACAGTCGGCGTAATTAAAAATAACAATAATAATTAGTGTTGGTCGAACTGATTTTTCTTTCGAGTCACAGAGTTTTAACCGTAGTTCGTTTAAATCTCACACAATACGTGTTTCGAGTTTAAAACAAATACTGATTGTTTATAAAGTTTACAACTAATACCGAGATTTTAAAATGGGTTCAATATTGTGAAAGTAAAGTGATTTATTTATATAGTCATAATAATACGTAATATTATCGAATGCCTACGAATCATTAGCGTTAATAGGATATTGATGGTTCAAAGTAAATTTTAAGATCCGACTAATAATATTATATGAACATGATGTTTTAATTAAAAAAATAAATCTAGATATTAAAAAAATCTATACCATAACTTAGTGAGTTCATATTTGTGGCCTTTTTTTTTTTGCATATTTTGGTAAATTGTTTGAGAATTGCATATATTTTATACTTTATTTATATTCATATAAATTCATTTTCAGTGAAATTAATTGCATAAATGAATAGTTGAACACAAAAAAAAAAAAAAAATAAAGGTGTCTATTTATGAAAAAAGTAAATTAAATGAGAGTAATTTAATATTTATATACAAATTTAGATTGTTTTCAGATGTATAAAAGTTTTTTCAGTTAAAAATTTATTCATTTGGACAACAGTTGTCGTTTAGACGCTGAGAATACGATATAATATTCAAAACATTTCGAGTGTCACGATTTACTTTATTTACAATATTATTACATTATATTAATTTTTTTTTTTTAATAGATTAATCTTTTATTATCTATCGAATTCAAATTACTCGAAAAAAAAAAGAACGTTTATCAAACAAAATTTAATATTTTTTTTCACACTTAAAATTTTTATCAATATTTTTGGTTCTTTTTCTTTTTATACGATTCACCAATCACGTATACTAAATAACTATAGTGTACTGTCATCCCTATTGGCAACGATGTTCTTCGGTCTGCGACAACGAACCGCCAAGCCGATCATTAGAATAGAAGTTCTCCCCCCACTCGATGAGAAGTTTCCTCTTTTTCCGGACCGTTTTCCAGTGATTCTCTCGACTGTAGTATTTCCCCGTCGACTCTTTGCATTACGTCGTCGTCGTCGTGACTGGACTTTTGCGATCGGAATCGAGTTCGACTTTGTATTAATCAAGCTTAAAACTTTCCGAGAGAATCGAGATCGCAATACCAATAGAACAACGCACTGAATTTAATAATTTTTATAACGAAACAATATTGTAGAATATTACTATTGCAGATGTCCCGTGGCTCCACCTCGCGGTCTCGTCGTACAAAAACGGACGGGGACGCGCCATCTCGTGGTTTTGCGCCAAGCGGCCACCTGTGGGTTCGCGAGAGCGCGTTGTCCATGCGTTTCTCGGTCGTAGTTATTGAGAAAAACCGAGTGTGTTACCAGTGCTGAAAATGTATCGCCAAGAAACAAAACGGTTTATTAATAAAATGAAATTTTGATCGTTTAAATCTGATTTTATTTTTTTATTTAAATGGATCGACAACAATTGTTGGTGTATAGTAGTAGTCGTCAGGGACGCCCGTAGAAAATTATTTCAGTAGGTGCAAAAATTATTTATCCAAATATAAACCACAGAGGGGAAGTAATTATAATTAAATAAAATATATTTGATTTTATAAGGTATATTGAATCAAAAATAAATTTTATCAATTTTCTTTGCTTCAATATGGTGTATAGTAGACAGGTGTTAAATAGAGAGCCTATCTAGGCTTTCTAGGTGTTACTATTCCAGTAGAGAGTTATTCCTTCATTATCTACGACAGAAACCAAATAAATCTATAAATAAACAATTAAAATTCATAATTTTTCATTTCAATCAACCACAGAATGCCAGTTTAGTATAATTGTCTAGTGATTCTTAGAAATTGATAAATATTTCGACGTCTTCTGTTATTAATAATTTTTGGAAAAATCTCAGGTGGTGCATTTGCACCACCTGGACCCTCCCTCCGGGCGTCCTTGGTAGTAGTTCAATAACAGCTGTATTTTGCTGATTTCAATAAAATAATATTCAGAACTGCATCAATTTCTTATCAGTTCAGGACTGCAATATATAACGGCCTCAATTGGATATGTCCGTGTTTATATATTATGCTTGTGGTGCAAACCCAGTCGAAATGACGTTATTTCGACGACAGACATATCAATTTATTTTTCGTTTTCTCGACATCCAGACGCACGGCAAAGTGTTCGGGTCGACGTACTTGTGATTCGATAAAATTCGTCCACTCCGTGTCTAAGAAACGATTTTATCGTGGGTTCCACGAAAAGCATCCCCCCCAAAAAATAATATTATCGATTTTCGTGTTTAGGGTGAATATAAATATAGGAAACTTGTATGCAGTTATATTCTGAAAATCAGATAAACACCGTTCTACGTATGATTAGACCGTATAAATTCGTTGACGGTACTTAAAGCATCGTTTTGTCTGAAACTCAAAAATATCGAATTCAATTTAACTAGTTTCATACAACTGAGGTTTATTAGATTAGATCTATTGCATAAATATTTTAATCTTAAGCTAAACATTTTTTTTTTTTACATTGTCATAAATCCAAAAAAATTACTTAGGTCAGAGGTTCTCAAACTTTTTAGGCCAGACCCCCCCACTTTGATCAAATCGAGACGTGGGCCCCCCTCATCAAAATAATTTTAACAGTCATGTTTTTAGAGTGCCAAAAAGTCAAAAACAAACAACAAATATAGGCTAATATTTATATTCAAATAACCAATTTATTTTAAAATAAAATATGTATATTTATTAAAAAAGGTTTTGATCAATCGATCACTTTTAATATGTGAGATAGGTAGGTAGACATGTTTTTTTTTTTCATCACAAAGTTTGGTGAAACGAGTAGAGATTTATTCACTCTACAGGACGCGATCTTTATTATGCAAATTTCACATACATTTTTCTGTCCTACCAATACAATGCTGATTTTTAAAATTTTTTTGCGCCCCCCTTATAAAGCTTTCGCGGCCCCCTAGAGGGTCACGCCCCACATTTTGAGAACCTCTGACTTGGGTCTTTTTATATTCATGATATTATATAATATGTACTGAATATAAGTAAATATAGCACGAGGTGTTCTTCAGAAACGTGAGATACGCAGAAATAAGTGCACTAAAAGCTTTTGTCATTTTCCTCGTAACCCAATGAAATGCATTTAAAGCTCATTTTGAAATAAATCTAATTAACAGGCTAAAGAAAATAATAATAATAATAATAATAATAGTCAGATTGCTAGTGACTTTCGAACACTATTATCATTATTATGCATCACGAACACGGGTCATATTAACGGTCCTTTCGTTAATATAATAGTATTATTATAGGCACGTCGTCGTGGTTTACAGTAACACAATACCCGTACAAATTACGATATGCGTCCAATATTGTTATTGAGTGTATAATATCTTCCGAGCGATATTCGCGAATAATCTGGTATTGCGATTGTTAAATTCCTAATTATAATATTATGCAAATCAATACGACTGTAGAGATTACTTCAGCCTAACCGGCTAGGAGGTACATAATATTGTATTGATGTTGTTGTACGGACCAGTGGCGAAGCGGACTCGAAATAACTTTTAAAAACAAGCAAACAGCCCTTAAAGACTTGTCAACATTTATAATCGGTATCGTTACTACAGATGAACATTCGAACGATGCACTTCCTCACCTATGCTAGATTGTAATCAACTTCATAGTTTATTCAAAGTATACTATTCGAGTGTTGAGGAACCAATCCCCAGACATAAGCGGTTGGAAAGCAACTATAAAAAAAAAAAAAAAAAAAAATGGTTCGTTTCGCCACCGATACGAACAGTATTAGTGTATTACATAATGTAACAGATGCTTATTACCCATATACGGGCTGCTAACATAAACATGTGAATAATCGCGTTGATTATAATATATTATATGATGCAGCCTGTTGCTGGTGTCGATGTGTTGTTTTGATAATTTCATTGTAAATAAATTATACTCCACGAGCAGACGGTGTGATAAATGTCAAAGATCTATAGATAGATGTGTAGGACGACGACGGTGCGAGTGTAAATGACACCTTCGCCTATCAACAACGCGTTATTCGCTGTGTACTATTATATTATAATATATTATTATTATAATAATCGACGCCTCGGTAGTGAGCAGATGTCGAGATTTTAATCCGGGTTTGAGTGTCGGAATATTATTATGTTTCTTCCTCTATAAATCCGATGTACATTTATTTGCGTGGTGATAACAGTATTATTTTATTGATTACTGGAAACCAAACACGTTTCATCATATTATTGTTATTAGAGCTTAAATAAGATGTTATAGGATTTCGAATTTTTTCCATGACCTCTAAATCAAACGATTCCAAATAAGAAATTCGATCCGGATCTAACCCTGTAATAGTAAATTAATTTTTGAATTTGTAGTATTCTTGATGATTAAATGTTGGTATCAACAATTTTATCATTGTTCTGTATTGTTCAATTATTGATTTTTGCAAGAAATGATTGATCGTTTTAACGCAAATTTTTTTTTATGACATTAAGAGGGTAGTTTTTTATCTTCAGATAATTGTCATTTTAGTATTTTTAAATCATCGAAACCCAAGTCTTATTTTGTATATACATAGCAGAGAAAAATGGTAGATTTAATTTGAATAGGACACGAAGTGATGGTGGTGTGCATTTTGACTTGAGAAGTAAACTTGATTTGGTCGGTTTTGTGCAATATAATTATTCATTATTGTTATTATTATTATTACGCTAGTTTAATATCATCGATTATATTATTATATTTATATGCGTGACATTTTATTGCTACAAGTATTATTATTAATATTATTAAGCATCTATAAATACTAAAAGCGGCTAATGAGAACTGTCCGATCACATTTTATTGGCCCAACGAAATAAATTATGTTTATAATAAATAATAGGCATCAAGGTTAGTATAGTAGCGAATTGTCTGTTTTTTTTCTTTTTTTTTTTTTATCAACGATCACGACGACCGCATTCAGAAGGCAATCCACCATTATTATATTATAGATTTTTTGAAAACCACGACAAAAACCCACGTCGTGAATCGGATAAAAGTTCGTTCACACTATTATACTTATCAAATTAATTCGTAGTATATATTAAATTGATCACATTAAATCTAATCAGCTTTTCAAAAGCTTTCCATGAATAAATTACGAAAACTTGACGCGGGATACCGGCAAGCATTATAGTTCTTATATTATTATATAATCGGTTTTGATGTATACGCGCGCACACTGTTCGATTGTTCTCGGAAAACGCGCACGTCAAGTTATTTTGTGTTCGTTTTGAAGCCGTTAATATATTATATTATATCATAACAATATAATATTTCAATGAAACGTTAAGCCCCCGTCCGTCGACTTTGACGAGCGTTGTCCGTTTTTCGGTATAAAGACGTTTCAAAATAATAATAATAATAATCATATAATAAATAATAATATTGTGGAAAGATGACTGATGGAACGAAACAAACATGACCGATATGAGAGAGTTCAGCCTTCTGATTGGTCTGATTAGGTGTCTATGCGGATATCATAGGCACCTAATGGCCGAAGGGGAGGCTAAGGGAGCTATAACCCTCCCCATCGGCTGTGTTTTTAGTTATTTATATCACATTATTGTTTGCACTTAGGTGGTTAGTATGTAGAAGTTTCTTAAATAGGTCATTATGTTGTTTTCAAAAATTTATACTTATTAAATTAAGAAAAAGAGACACATGTCTATAGGACTGTGAGCCTCAAATTCAATTTGTTTGTAATTGAGATCATCATCATATTAGTAGTAGTAGTATTTCACTACTAGTATTATTTATTTAATAATTATAATAATATTATATGAACATTGGGTGTGAATAGAATAAAAAAAAAAAACAAAAATGTGCTATCCGAGATGTCAGCATAATGCACATATTCAACATAACAGAAATGTGCAGGAACACAGATATCCGAAACAGTATTTGTTTTTGTAATGAAATCAATTTTACTTCTCTACACGTGTAAAATGGGATGTTAGCCCTCCCCTCCCCCCCAATACAAAAATTCCTCGATACACCACTGCGGAATATGCAATTTTTAAAGCGTCGGTAGGTTAGGGATCCCATATGTCCCGTATTTTACTGGATTGACCCGTATTTGAATAAAGCGTCCTGGTGTCCCGAAAAAAGGTTCAAAATAACACTTTTGTCCCGTATTTCGGATGATCCGTCCCATATGTATCTTTTTTTAAAGATACATATTTTTTCAAAAATCAATTATTATTATTTCAATGATTGATAAATAATGATAATATCTGAATTAAATGATAATATTACTGAAAATAAAATATTTACTAAAAGTTTGTATAGATTTGTAAATACATCATCTTTATTTAATTTTTGTAGGATTAAACTAAGTCTTAATAACTAATAATTAGTTTTCAAAATTTTTTCAGGTACAAAAACTTCTATGTGATCAAAAATTATAAGTTATAAGTTTCAAATTTTAAGACTAATTTTGGTTTTGATGATCCGAGCCGTCACCACTCCCCAATCAATCTCTATGTAAATTATAAATTATAAATATGATTTAAAATGTCCCGTATTTTTTTGTAAATAAATCTGGGATCCCTACGGTAGTTGTTTCTTCTATTCAAATTTTTTCGAATCTCCGATTTAATGCTCCGATTTAATATTCGGTTTGCGCTGCTGAAGCCGTTTCTGATTTCGACTCGCTAAGTGCCCGCGACCTCTCGTAATTTACGACCCAACGTGTGTTTTGTTTGTGCGTTTTATCGATTTTGGGGCACGCGATATTTTACGCGGGTGTCGAAAGATCGGGGGCAGGGGGGGGGGCGGGGAAATTCCGATATTTTAATCGATGTGTATTCAGTTGTCGGAATAATAAAAGTTTTACTTTTCACACTGCTACTGCTGCTGCTGCTGCTGTTGTGACTTTATTATTATTTCAAGAAGACACAACGAGCGGATTTAATGAACGCGCGCGTGCAGACTTTAAAAAAAGGCCACTCGTGCTACACAGCGTTGTTTTCATATACATTTAAACAATTATTTTAGTCGGAGTGTATTATTGTTGTTATTAGTACGATAACGCTGTAGGATTTAATGCGAAACTCGCGTTTGTGTCGCCGCTCTGCAGTAGTCCCCGGCGTCAGTCGTGTGTCGAGTCTGACAGTCTGGCAGATGGCTGTCTGAAATCCGTCAATATTGTGTTTAAATTAACGACGACACGTCTATATTATATATTATCATAACAATAATAATTATGATCAACTCACTTTTACATTAATATATATATATATATACGTTGCATATAATTTGTATGCGTGTGAAAATCATATTATTAAAATTACTACTTGTGCGTATTACAAATGAAGATCTATAGAGATTTTTTATAAATCTTGATTGCATCGTCGTTTCGTGTTACCGCAGAATGGGGTGATTTTGTCAATATTTTCCGAATTAAAAAAAAAAAAAAAAAAAAAAAAAAATGAGAATTATAGACTATAACTGACTGCAAGTGTAGTGTTAAACTTATATGTCTTATCGATAACTAAAAACAATCGAAGATTTTGTAATATTTTCAATCTAAATCCAATACCATGCAAATTGTGATAATTTAGAAATTTTCATGTTCAAACCACGAGAATAGCTGTCACGAGAATCTGTTGTTATTATTTTGTTACAGTAGCTATGCAAGTACGCAAAATGTTATACAAGAGAAAAAGACACGTGTGTTAAATTTTCGACTTTTTATATTTTGGGGACGGACAGAACGCTGTGCAGTTGACACCCCCTTAACAGCCCTTGCATTAATTATTCTTTATCGAATCTCGTCGACCGGGCGGCGGACCTCCCCCCCTCCCGTCGTCATCAAAGAGCAAAGGGTCATAATATTATTTATATTTTTTTAGATATAACAGTGATTATGACGAGTGCACAGTGTTGCTCAAAAGGGTCAAAAGTCGTGGGAAATTGAATCGGGGAAGAGAAGAAACGGGAGAGGAATAATCTCGAAATCGACGTGATTGCGTGGCAAGAGGGGGAGAAGAATTCAATCGGATCAATATATACATATTATATATATGCTGCAGCTACAATAGGCGCGTGTTGTGTATAATAATATAGTAACTCGTTGTATCTATAAAACAGACGTATTGAATGTACTTTAATTCGAGGGATGGGCATCACACAGGTAGCCAGTCCTGTGCATCATGCATAATAAATCATTAAGTTTTATTAAACTTATAAATTTTTATTTAAACGTCATAATATATATTTTTTGTAACGAAACAATTAGCTTTTCTGTTTTTTGAATTTTTAAATTATTGTTTAGCTTTAATTTCTTCTCTACACTTATGAGATTTTTATACTATAATATATTTAATCAAATAATTTTGTGTGTTAAGTAACTTTGCGTAATACTTGTATTATGTTCCATGTGTAACGCTTAATATGACTGTATAAAATATACGGACGTGGTATCATAAAACAAATCAAGTGTTACAATAAATTGAGAATAATACTATTCTAAACTTATTCCGTTGTCCTGAGTGTGACTAACGTTAATGCCCCACCCAAGATATAATGTCTAACTCAAAATAATTAATAACAAATTTATTTTTGGGAAAAAAAGGTAGAGGGAGCCAATTCAACATACCATAACATTTTGCATATTTTTTGTTAACTACCTGTATTTGGGAGCCAATTCAAATGCTCCGGTTGAGGAACTCAACTCCTAGCGACGTTTAAAACGTTAAGTTTTCATTTTCATCAGTATTTACATTACAATGTAAATATCACCTTATATAATGTCATGTTCAATATCGTAGACTTGCTCGGTGCTCAAAACAAAGTCGCTACCCCCCGAGAACCTTTTTGCCGCCTAACTGGGGGCGGAGCGTGCGTATAGCCTCCCGCTGAGAACCACTGGAATAGCTGATAATAATCGAATATTATAAATTATCTTCGGTGTACAATATCAACGATGATGTAGTAGGTAATACTTGTTTTTCGTTTAATACAGAATGTATCGCGCGCGCTGTAAACTAACTGTGTATTCCTATAGTAATTATTATTTTGTCACCGGCAGTATTTTATACAACCATTTATCACGTCGTCGCCTCGCGGCTTCTGCCTCTGCCGCAGAAAGCTTTTGCCGTTTAAACAGTTGGCCCGCGCCGAGAGCAGCCGTTTCACACACACACACACACACACACACACACACGGTCGCAAATCATTCAACACGTGTGTTGTGAATTCGATAGAGAAAACGCACGTACACTCGATATCGAGTATAAAACGGCTGGTTCAACGATGGGATGGCGGGTGTATGCAAAAACCTTTTCTAGCCGTTTTTTCTCACAGGAAACCTCCTCGCACATTTTATCCATATTTATACGACAATTATTATTATTTGTTATACGTGTCGCGTTTACCTGCGCAAAAAATCTCGCGAGGCGTTGGTCTGCGCCGTTGTTCACACACAGACGTGTCGTTTGTTACGCGCATAATAATAATTATAATATCATAGTTTCTTATTCCTCGTCGTTAGATGCGTGTGTGTGTGTGTGTGTGTGTACAGGTAGCACAGTAGTGTATGTGTGTGAGTGAATTCTGGTAGACAATGTCCGTCAACGGCGGCGGCGGCGGCGGCGCATATTGTCTGTAAACGCTCATAATAACGATATTTTATTTATTATTATTATCGTTGTTATTTATTATTACCACGTTTTCGATCGTCCGCGACAATGTCCAAAGGACGGAGGCCCCACGCGGGCGGCAGCAGTAAAAAGTCCGGGACGACGAAACATCCGATCGTCGAGGAAGTCGAAGAGCAAGAAGCCGAAGTGAGTATACTCGCTCGTTTCGTTTCTAAACCGATTCTCAACCGCGTTTTAGATTAATTCGGTTTTTGTATTTTTTTTTTTTTGTTGTAGTAAAACTGTTTTTTTTTTTTTTTAAAATTACGCGCCACGTGGAAGTGTCGTTTTTAAATTCCTCGTAAAATGACTATACGTGTAGCTGAAATTATTTTCGAGTAGGTTTTTTTTATGTTTTTGCAAAATTTCAATTTACACACGCACACAATTTCTCACATCTTTCTCCCCCTGTAATCACTCTGTATTATATTATATACTGCGTATGTTCTTGAATATCGTACGCGAGCGTTTGTTGTTCGTGTATTCGCCTAAATAATATTATTGGCGATGCCCCCCCTCCCCGCGCTTCCACGCGACCGCGGTCACGTTCCACTGCAAATTCATCAAGGTCTCGGATGCTGCGAGCGCTGGTCCTGCACAAATCACGATTCGGTTTGGCGTCTGTACCGTGACCCGTGCGCTAGCATACCACGGTATAGGTAACCGATGTGAGTTATTTATAGCCTAGATAGCATATAGAGGTGATAAATTATGATATTATGTTTATACAAATGCGATATATTAATTTATGAACGCTCGCGACGCTCGAAATGGGGGGGAGGGGGAGGGTGATCACCGGTGTCCACGAGTGATCAACACTTAGGGGTTAGAATTTCTTGGACACGCAAGTCCGTGCAATAATTACAATAATTGCTACGCGCATAAAGGAGAATAATTATTCGAACGAGTATAAAATATAATATAATAAGTACACGTCTTATTGTCTGTGATAAATAACTTCCCCCCCCCCTGCAAAGGATTTGCTCATTGTGATATGTCCTGAAGTAATGAAGATAATCATTTTTTTTTTTCATTTTTATCAAAACATTAATCTGAGAACAAAAATATGAAATACTTGTACTTATTGTCTTTGTGAGTCTTAAAAAAATATAAATAAAATTTGATTATTTTCATTACCTCAAGAGATATCGCAATGAGCGATTGAAGGGCTTCGTGCAACAACGAGACAAGTCGACTTTTTTTTTGAAACTCAATTTTTGGTGTTATCGTATACAGATTTTTTTTTTGCTTTACATTTCTACGCGACAACAAGACAAGTCCGATGATTATTTACGGAGTTATTGAATTAACAAGACTTTGTCTAGTTTATAATATTATGCAGGGAAAAAACAAGATAAGTCCGGACTTGTCTGATTTTTGCTTATCTATTTGGACTTATCTTAGTTTTCGAAAAATGTATTACAATATTATTAACGAACAAAAAACCAGGTAAGTTCATATGTTTCATAGTTATTCCAAGTTATTTTAGAAGATCAAAAATGTATTTTGAAATTGAAATCAATTTTACTCAATTATTTTACATGAAATCAAAGATACTTATGTCGGATTTTCAAATAAAAATATAAATTTTTAAAGTTTTGGTGAAATAAAACACGCCTGCTGAATAATTTCTTGTCTCGTTGTTGCACGGAGCCCTTCAATTACTCATTAGGACACCCTGTACCCTGTGTAGTGTGGTGGATTTTATTATTATTATTATTATTATTATTGTCTCACGCGCATAACGATTTGCAAAAACTCGCGAGAGCATATATCTAATAAAATTATAATTCACCGATATTGTAATGTTTTAAAATTATATCCCACAGCTTGTGCACATAATATTTCCATCGGGTTTCGTTTTTCTCCACTCTAATCAACAATCTAGATGGCCCGTCTCCGCGAAACAGTTGGTTTTAATTACGAGTCATTAGACCTTCATAAACAGGATCCGCTTTTATACTGTGCTGCAGTAACGACTTAATCAATTTTGTTTATTTGCACTCTCATTTTGTACAGCTTCACGTTTTTAGCTCTTACAGTTATACGCTTCTCTGGATTTTTGTCAGTGCGATTATAAGTGGTAATATATTATATTGTGAGAAGAAAATTTTTTCACTTTAATCTTTATTATAATCTAACTTTGGTTAATTAATTAAAAAAAAAAAACATACAATTTGCCGAATGAGATAACGGTGAAAATATATGAACGTAAATAAATTATTCGTGCACATAATTATCATAATAATAATTATTCGTGTAGATTTTGGAAATTTAACATTAATACGTTACGTTTTTTACTCGTTACACGACCTGATCTACTGCATAATATGCTTAATCTTGTAAAAAATAAAGCCTGTAAGTCAAATTAACTTTTGTTTGTTTCTCTGGAAAAGATTAAAACGGAGGAATTCGTTACGAACACGTGAAAAAAAAAATATAGTTTAGTTTATTACTACCAGTTTGATATTTAAATGTTTTTTTTTTTTTTTTTATTTGACATGTTCTACAACGTTTAATCTGTTTATTTGCAGTACAATTAATTATTCCATTAACTGTGATTTCCAAACGTTGTGAATGTTAGCAGAAATACTTTTTTTTTTTTTTTTTACTTGATTTAAGTCTTGCGATTTGTTTTTGTCAAAATGTTTATTCGCACTCACTTCTGCCAAACACAATGCGATAGGACAACAAATACTCAACTGCAACGCGTTGTGTATGATTTTATTCTTTGTCAGTAAATCAAGTTTGAATTATTTTCTTTTTTGTATAGTATTTAATTGAATATATATATTGAATCGGTTTGTAGATATAATTGAGGTTTTGAGTGTTTAAACTTAAATACACGTTTTCCAGTTTAATTTTTTCTTCTAATCCCGTCGTGTTTACGCGTATGAAACCCATAAAAATTGAAAGATACGCTCGCATAGTTAATACAAGCGCAACTGGTTGCTATATTTGTTTAAATTTATGAAAACCAACTAACGGTAAGTACACTACTACTGTTGTAACAATATGTTCGTAACTACACACAAAATACTATTTTTAAAAAAAAAAACGATATTTAACCGGCCGAACTGGTAGCGTGTAACTTTTATGTTTTCGTAGGAAAAATTAGAAATAAAAAAAATTAGTTATAGGTAAGTACCCGGACAAAACTGTAGGTAATTTTGTCCTTAAATAATAAGTAGCTTATTAGAATTCCACTGACCCCTGGAGAGGAGGACGCATTGTTCTGAAAATAATGGTAATGGGAACTTTTTGTTGGAACCAGTTCAAATTAACCGTGATGAATGGAGCCACAATAGTATTGTGTTTTTTACTTATTTATATATATATATATATAAATTTTTTTATTTAATAGCACTTAAAACGTCAAATGCAAAACGCTTTTTCTGTGCGAATATATATATATATTTTTTTAATTTAGAACGATCATTAATGTTTACGCGTACAAACTTCACATTTTAGATTCTGATCGGAGCGTTTTATATAGAGTTTTGATTTTTTTTTTTTTCTAACTTATGTTTTTCTATAAACGCTTCCAAAAACAAGGTATAACTCATACTACCTAATATTCGAGTAAAATTTTTAAAATATACCGTAAACTAGATTTTTATGAAATCGTTTTACAGTAATGTAATTGTAACTCGAAAAGTATCTATGGAGTTATTAAGAATACCCATGGTGCGAAATATTTCCGGATTTTTTTTTCTTGCATAAATATAATATTAATGAGAGAACCCGTTTTTGAATACATTAGCAAATATATCATATGAAAATATGATATAAACATATAATACATATATATATATGTTTTTCGTTCAAATATCCGAATGTAAATATGTAGGTAGTTAAAATAAAAATTAATTCTTGAAGTGGAAATGAAATTGCATAAGTTTATGTCGAAACGGTAGTAAGTATGTAGATTAATATTTATAATAATTGCCCGTCAACGGAATCATATTTACAGCTATGCTATGCGATCGACGGGAAAGCGGCGTGGAACTCGCTCGAGATTTCCGTCTTCGTTTTATTGAAATTATAACATTATACATTGCAGCGCACGTGAATCTCAATTGAAACTAAACCTGTTTCCGTTTTCGAATCCCTTACGGGGTTCCTGATGATTATATTATAAACCAGGGGTGGCCAAATTGTGGCTCGCGAGCCGCATGCGGCTCTCGTCATGGTTGCACGTGGCCTCTCGTTCTATTTTCGAAAACAATAATAATGTTATTTGATAATATGGAATTCGTTTCGTTCATCACAATTTTAAATTTTAAACTATGGCTTTAAGTGTGTATAAAGTTTGAATTTGTATTGACATTGTACAAATATAACTGTTTTAGTATATAGTCAAACACGTGTTATTGTTGAGTTGATGTATTTTATTTATATCTTATATTTTAAGATTATTTTTAGTTAGGTAATAACTTTGAACTTGAACGATATTTGGATTTGGTTATTTCCACCGTCGAATTCACAAGAAAATGTCCTTTCAAAAATTGATTTTAAATTATGTGCAATATGAGTACAGTTATTGATGTTTGAGTTCTTCAAAATAGGAACATTCTTAAGTGAATTCCAGAGTGACAATTTTTTTTTTATACTTTTTAGACTAAAATTATAAATTCCAATTCTATTCCGTGAGTTGCTTTAACTGTTGCATTAAGATTCGATACTGGACATACGTTTTCAATAACATAGGTACACTAAAAAATTGATTCAAAAGAAATTTTTGGCTCTCGACATAATTTTATTAAATCCGTGCGGCTCGTGATCGTATCCATGTTGGCCAACCCTGTTATACACAGTGCCTGCAGAGCGAAGGCTCTCGAATAATTTTACACCGAGACGCACATTTTCACTCGGGCAATCGCATCTATCTACTACCGCGCGTTTGTTTTATAAACAAATACAACTGCAGTCGGTGTGTATAATGCATAGAACACTCTCGGGGGAACTCGTTCGTTTGGTATAGCGGCGGTCCCACTGCTCTAATTCGAATTTCGCGGTTTACTGCACCTAAACATGCTCGTATACTATCGTGCTGTCGTCACTCGTACTTGTCGTCAGTGTTTTAATGTCATGTTTCTCAGTTACTGTTTTTGGTTTTGGTTCCAAAAAAACAGATGTTCGGTTGCATACACTAGTTGCGGTCAGTGGCGCAACTAGGATTTTTTCAAGGGGGGTGTCCACTAATTATTTCTACTATAATTATTATTTAAATACATATAAAACTATAATCAATGTTAACGTGGATCCTTAACACCAGTATTCATTAATTAGAAATTTCATGTGTGGCAAAATCTAACTGCCTTTTCTACTATTTAACATTTTTTTTTTTTTAATAACAAAATTTAACGACGCATATTCAACTACGTGCATTTTTTTAAAGCATGTATCAAGTTTATTTCTGAGGTTATAATATTGTATAGTTTTTTTTTTTCAATGCTCATTGAATAAAATTTCCATAAATATCGTTTAAGGGGATGTCCAGACACCCAAAACACTCGCCTTGGTTGCGGTCAAGGACGATTTTTATGATAGGGAGATATCTCCGAGTTGTGGTCACATCATTTCAAGTGGACACCCGAAGTAAACCTAAGCTTTTGAGGTCATAATAGATGTTTAGTGAAAAATCAAAAAAAAATTTAAAAGTTGTCGATGGATATAAATTTTGATTTTACTGTGTATTGAAAACCACGAATTAAAAAGCCGGACATACTTCGCACGATCAGTGTACTCCGCACGACGGGTGGTATTCTCTTGACGGGCGTATTAAATTTTAAAGGAACGATAAATCATTTCTTCAGTAAAACGATTCTGAACGAAGGAAGTTAATAATATAAGAAAAAAAAAATCGTCGAAAAATGTCCAAAATTTTTTTTCACATTTTCAAAATTTTTTTGCGCCAAAATCTTTTTTATAGGATTTTCTATCTAGGTGGAGGGGGTAGAGTAAAGTGGCAGCGACAACAGAATGGGAAGCCCGCCCCTCTGTTTAATTTACGAAATCGTCAGTTTTCATCGGGACGATAATAAACGCGTAGGATGAGTGTGTCCCGGAATCAATTTGGCGAGTTCGATTTTTAAAAGTAGGACGTGATAATCGCGTAGCAAGACTGTTTTTCTATAATACAATATTGTTATTGTAAGACCTACAGCGGAATTCGCGGCGTCGTCCGGCTTCTCCGTTTTCTACGACTTCGCGGCCGAGACGCCAAAATGACGTCGTCGCTTTTCTCCTTGAATATTAATTATTTTTTTATTGTATTGTTTTTATTCTTTTTGATTAGTCCATATAATATAATATATGTACATTGTTTTTGTACGCGGTCATTAATATCGAGAGGGGAAAAAAATTATCCCGCGAGGGTGGGGGGGGGTGGGGGCGATCTGGGAGACGCGCGATCATTAATTTCGCGCGAGACGTCTGACAGTTTCCATTCGTTGGCCCGGAAAATTAGTAGCGTAAATGCAGCAGCGCGAGCGAACAAACTATACGTTTTCTCAATCTCGTTTTATATTTCGCGCGCAGTATTAAAGCTTCGGCGTCGGCAAGGTAATCAGTTTGTTACGAGAACGCCCCTATGGGGGGGGGGAGGCGGCTATATAGTGTCTTCCGTCTCATTCCTTCGTTTTCGTTTTCGTATTTTTTTTTTAAATTGTTTTTACTATTAACGGCTTTCATATTTTTCTCAAAAGACGGAAATAATATTCTCGCGGCGCGTGGTAATGAATTTTTTTCACGGGGCAAACAACCGAGTTTCAAAATATATTTTGTGATTATTGTGTACGAAAAACACCGATTTTGGATCTGTTAATTAACACACACGTTTCAACGTTCCCGCGACACGGTGCACAAATCGCGTATAATTGCTTTTAATTTCGTCGAAACTCATTTATGTCATATTATTATAGCGAGTTAAAAACACTGCGGAAATTAACTCATACTTGTGTGTCATCACACCGAGTGGATTCGTTTTGAAATAAATGTTTACAAATTGAAATAATAATAATATATTATCGTAACAAGTGGTTTTTTTTTTTCAAAATATAAGTAACAATATAAATCGCTTTATAGTTAATTTTTATTCGTGGAAATATAATTTGTTTTTTACCGAAATAAAAAGTCTACGATTCGTGGGTGGTCTAATTGTTTAATGTAATTGTTAGTACAAATATAAACGTTGTTTAGTACATAAAATATAATAATAATAAAATAAATATGTAGTTTGTAAAAGTAATTGACAACGGTTTCGTTGTGCGTAAATTCGAGCATATTATTATGAAATCGGTGAGTTATTCTATCATTAGACGCGAAACGGTAATCAATCATCTATTATGTATAAAAAAAAAAATAAAGAAGGCAATCGTATCATTGTAGTATACAGTACGATTAAAATAATCAACAATGATAAATTATCGTTTGCATTCTTCGTTTGTGGAACGTTTTCTTTTGATAATATCCTGTTCTGTAGTTATTTCCGTACAACAATAAAAGAACATATACGTATTAATATTTTCTGCAGAGTATAATGTTACATATAATTATTATATATATATTTTTTTTTTTTTGTAATAATTCTGAGAAAATATGTGGTTGAAATTTTAAACGCAATACCTAAATACACTGTAATTAGTTAAGTTTCAATATTTGAAACACGAGATTTCCACTAAGAACAACGAAATAATAATAATAGTAGTAGCCAAATGCATTTTTTTTTTCTTTCTCGTTCTTAATGATAATAATACGTTATAATATTATTATACAGTTCCCGTGTATGCGTTATGCTCCACACTCGGGTTATAATGGTTTCATGAAAACGGAAACGAATTTGTGGCCAATGGAAAACTATATAAATGTAATACTATTATAACGTGTAGGGGAAATATACTGGCGTCCAGTATGTTATAATTTACAACTATAATATGTACCGATGCACAGTTATACAACTGGACGACCTAGACTGCGATTTCGTCATTGAAGTCCGGTTCACAAAAAAAAAAAAAAAAAAAGAGAGAGAGCAATGTTTACATCACGTGATATCTGCAGATATGAGTAGTTATTTCGAATTTTGTTCATCACATAGAATAATATTTTTTTATCGTATGCTTTTTCAATCGTGTAACAATAAGAGTAACAACAAAGTTGAAAAATTAAAATTAAATTTAACGGTACGTAATTTCGTTTCGGTGGTCGTAATCGCACACGGCTATTATTTGTGTTATCTTTGGAAACGCAATGTTAAAAAACCAAAAAAAAAAAAAAAACATTAAAACACTGCTGCTCTGTCATTCGTGCCGTGCTTCACGGTCCGTACGTTAGACTAAATTAAAGCTATCTAGATCTAGATTTATATTATTATATTTGTTTTAATATATAATAAACGTTTAATTGAGCGTCGGCCAGTGAGTGAAATATTTTTTTGTTCGGGGAGAATTTTTCGCAAACGACGTTTTCAAGCCCGGATTAAGACAATTTTGGGCTCGGGGCCAAATAATTTTAGGGGGGGGGCCCATTACTATAATCAAAATATTGGTAACCCACAAATTTAATATATTTGTGACTTTAACAGAAGAGACTGTACAATTCTTGTATTGTTTTCACAGAAAAACAACTTAAATAATATTTGTTTGGTTAATAAGTAATAACTAAAATATAGATATAAATAAATAATATGTTTTATCATCAAAAACAGTTTTATAACTACAAAATAATGTTTCAACCGTCGTATACATTTGTAATCAACAGTATTTGCCGCCGTACTCAGGATTCCTATAAATCCCGTGTCCTTACCATAATCATCCTGCCAACAGTAGACGACATAGTCGGTATTTCGATTGTCACGAACTTAAATTATGTCTTTAACTTACAGTTCACGATAAGATATTATTAAAATTGTTGGTACATTGTTGAAATATGCATTAAAAAACGAATAAAATGACCGAAAATATTATACTCTATGAATGAAAAAACATCAAAAAACGAATAAAAAAAAAAAAACAAAAATAAAAGTTAAGATCACTAACAGAAATACACTATATCCATACACGTGGGCTCCTCTACTTATTATTTACTCTGTGACGATAATAATAACGTAATAATATTAACCGTTATCGATATAGTATAACTTATAGGAAAAGTAAACGTATAAATGTATCTCCAAATATTCTCGATTTAATAAAAAAAAAAAAAAAAATAAATAGACCGTCCGCCAGGGTTGATATCCTCGTGGGCCTAGGACCATTGCCCCTCCTGGTCCCCACCTTCTCAATCCGGACTTGGAAAAACGCTCCACTACTTCCAAAATATATTAGTACTTACCCAAACGGCGGCAGTTGTATCACAACCTCTGTCTAATATATTGTGCGCTTGTCGTGTGTGCACACCTCGTGCGCTTACACGTGCGTACAACGTGTAATACAATAATATTGTGACCCGAATCCCGCGCGCAACAACAACCACAGACGGTTCATACAGTTGCGCACTGGTTATTGTTGTTATTGGGTCGTCGGAAACCGTGCGGCGGCGGTGTAAAGTAAATGACGAAACGTCGCGGCCGCGACGAGAGGAGGCGATTGGAATTTTCCCCTCGAGTACGTCGGCGAGCCGCGAAAAACCGATAGAATTACCGGCCGTTGAGGTCTCAAATCGCGTATTATCGATACCGCGTGTACCATCCCTGACGCTCAATTTATATTTCATACACGTTTTGGGATACGTCGGTATACGATAGGAGCGCACACGTTGAATACGCGTTTTATTGGCAGTTGTAAACGTATATCTTGTCCCTAAAGTCCCGTATCCACCCCTATAATACAAGTGTCTCGGTGGAAAATCAATATATTATACTTAAATGCTGTAGGTTTTTTCGATAGCGGTATATTTCTACAAATACAATTTTGATATGAATAATAAAAAAAAAAAAAAAAAAAAAATGTATTTATTATTTCTTTTTAAGAAATAACATTTTAGATTCTGAGGGGAGCGAAGAAGCTAGTGTTTTTACAATGATGTTTATTTATTTTTTTCTTTTTTTTTTTCTGTTAACAATTTTTCGTATAGAAATACTTGTCCAAAAATTTCGATCAGTACCTCTCTGAAACCGGATTTTCCTCTAGATTGTACTTTAGAGAGGTCATTTTTTGAATTTCTCAATTTTTTGATTATTATTTTGGAA